>PVLC010014949.1:0-38057 GCA_004027655.1 Graphiurus murinus
CTGGGATTACAGGTATGCACCACCATGCCAAGCTCTCTCTGTTCTTAAGTCAATTAGAATTTGGTTTCTGTCCCTTGCAACTCAACAAATTCTAGGTAATAGTATAATTATATTATTGTAACTGCAGACAAAATGTCCCCAAATTGTCCCAGCACAGATTGGGTCAGTCTTGTTATTAATATAAGCCTATTATGGTTTTCATCCTCAAATAGTGTGCGGTCACACGAGAGTGAACGATGATCCTTCATCTGAATGATGGGCATTTGAAGGATGAAAACAACACTGCCCTTTTCCAAATTATGGTTGAGAGCACAGGGCTAGAGACAGTCAAGAGCTCCAAGCCCATGACCTTCAAGCAGCCGCCCTAGGGCTGGAATGGAAATTAGCCAGAAACCATCATTTCGAATTTCAAAAGGTCACCATTTATGAAAGGGTTCCGCAATGTTCACTCAAAACAAGATGTTAAGTCAGAAATAGAAGAAGAGGAGGCTGAAATAATGGTTACGCACAACTTGCTTCCCGTGACCCAGGAAACCTTCTCCTCACCCAATTAGACTGCAGTGACCTCCTGATGTTGCACTCAGACTTTCAACATCAGTTAATCTTTCACACAGAATCTCATCTAATGGCCTTTCATCCGGCTGTCTCCATTACAATTAGCAGAGGTTGGCATACACATATTTGAATGTTTTGTGATCAGAAAATATAACCATGTATGTGGAAGCAATGAGACAAGGCGTCCCTTCTGAGTTCTACGACAGCACGTCCAGTGGCCCTTTCAACTCCCCCACTTGAATGTTAGATGGAACACAGCCCGCCCCATGGGTTCAAAACCCAACTCACCACCCCTCCATCACCCAACTTCCCATCAGTAAAGGGAATTACAGTTCACCCAAAGGTTAGAGGTGAAAACTTGGCTTCGTTCTCCCTCATCCTTTCCACAGAATAATCAACTTTGAAGTATCTCCCAAAGTGATGGTTAACCCTTGCCATCACTACTGCCCCCTCTTGAGGATGGGAGTCCATCATTGCTACTGCATTATTGCATTAAGGTCTCTTAAGATCAGTCTTCAAATATTCCTTTTCCCTTTTCCCAGTCTTATCTCCATGGTCCAACCAAAGTGAGCCTCAAAAATGAAAAACTCATCATGTCACTATTTTAGACTCCCATTTTAAAATTTCCAAAGGGTTCCTGTTGCCCCCCCCCCCCGCCGCCCCAGGAGAAGGTCTAACTAGATGTGCCTTCCAGGGATCCACATGGCACAGCACGATCCCATCAACTTCTCCAATCTTGCCCTTGTCTGCACTCAACTATGCCCAGGAATCTACACTGGTCTCCAGCCATTACTAAGTATTTTGGTTTCTCTCTTATGCTACACCCCCTCTAGCCTCCAGACCTTGATAGATGGGGTTCCCTCTTCCTGGGACACCATTCCATTCCTTCATCTCTAACTCTTCTGTGTCAGCTCTTTTGAGAGTTGTCAGTTTTCTTTTGGAAGATTCTTCTCAGTCCAGGGAGACAGCTTGGTGATTATGAAGGAAGGGCACTGAGTTCAAATTCTATCTCGGATAATACCTACATGTGTGACCTTGGGTCCATTACTTAAATGGTCTGTGCTCAAGTTTTCTTATCAGCAAAATGGGGATGATAAGGGCCTTTTAAAGGGGCCAAATGTGATCATGTTAATTACTTAGCATAGTAGCTGGCACATAAGCTCTCAAACAGTGTTTGGTGTCATTATTATTACTTTACTTGTGACTCATGGGTGTACCCATAGGCTCTGTTCTTGGACTTATGCTCTTAGTTTTTCACAGCTTATGGGGGGTTCTCACTCACACCTAAGGCTCTGCTTTTTACCACTGCCAACTTCCAAATGGATACTTTCAGATCACAGGTCCTTCAAACTGGGCTCCAGCCCAGTCTTCCCTTACTGGGGTGATTGCAGTAGCCTTCACTTACTGGGGTGATTACAGTAGCCACCTAGCTACTGGCTACCCCTACGCCTCTAAAATTCCTTACCACATGGCACCTGACTTTTCTTTAAAAAATGTCCATTCAGATCACATTGCTCCTCAGCTTAACACCCTTCAGCAACTTCCCATTACTTTCAATCAGGACTCTCAGCATTGGCACTGTTAACATTGGGACTAGATAGTTCTTTGTTGTATGTGGGGGGCCTGCCCTGTGCATCACAGAGTGTTCAGTAGCACCCCTGGTTTCATCTACCAGATTCAATAGCACTCCCTTCCGAGTTGTGACCACACACACACACACATACACTCATACACATACACCAAAAAAAAAAAAAAAAATGTCTACAAACACTGCCCATGTCCCCATTGAAAATCACTGACTTAGCATAAACTCCAGATGCCTTATGATAATCTCCAAGGTCATTCCTAGGTCACATGCTCATCCCAAGACCCAGGCTCAGGTCGATTCCATTCAGACTGCATGGACTGAGGATAGGGCGACATGGTCATCCCAAAAGAAAACCAGAACCTTATTATCAGAAGAGGAATGGGGAATGGATGCAGGGTAGGTTCCAAAACAAAGCAAAAGGAAGGAGACACCTATGGCAACAGATCCCAGCCTTCTTCCTCTCCCTATTTATCTTTGTTTCCCAAAACCTAGCCCTGGACTGGCCAAAAGGAGTGATTATTCAGTGACTTCCCCATAGTTTCTTTCATTGCATGATCTCTCCATCTTCACACAGTCTTTTTAATTAAAGGTTAGAAGTGGGTGATTTATAAGTGTAAACCCCCATCTACAATGCCCCAAGGAACCCAGCTCAGTTTTCTTGCACCTTGCTTCATCTCACCTGGGAGGAATATCATCACAGATCCAAGCTCTTCGGGGAGTCGTGGCTCAGCTTTGTTGGTGTTCATGAACAAAGACGCAAGATGCCACAAATCCTCCAGGCCCCATCAGACTTTACACCAGCAGGGTTGCATTTTAATCAAAGACACCTCTTCCAGGGCCCACTGAAATCTCTTGCTGCCTCTTACATCTCAGCCATGGCAGAACAATGGCTCAGCTTAGCCGCAACTAAAAAGAACTCAAAAACAGAGATACCAGACCTCGCCAAGGGACTGCGTTTCATCTCCCACTGGGGGGGAAAAAGGCAGCACTAGGAGAAAATCTGGCAACGGCATGAAAATGGCTCTTTCAGGTTCTCTCCTCAACCATTTGAAGCTTGTCAACAGAATTAAAATACAGCTGTGGTAGAGGTGCTCAAATTTTTGCTCTTGGGCCTCCTTTATACTTGTTCAAATTAATGAGCTTTTGTTTTTGTGGGTTATATCTATTTGATCTTTCCCGTATCAAAAATTTTAAAGTACCTATTTTAAATTCATTTGAAAATGATGAAGAAAACCAAGTTCCCATTAACATAAATGCCATATTTATATGAAAAACAATCTATTTTTCAGAACAAAAAATATAATGAGAAAAGCAGTTTTTGTTTTCTACTTCTTTTTTTTTTTTTATAAATCTCTTTAATGTCTGGCTTAATAGAAGACAGATTCTCATATCTGCGTCTGCATTTTATTTGCTGCCAAATGTTTAGGCTGCAGTATACGAAAAAAATCTAATTTCATACAAATGTGTGCTTGATAAAGATATTTGAATAGCCTTTAAAAATAGTTGTGTATGTTCTTCTTTGATATTACACCAAAACTCAACAAGCAGTGAATTCTTAAAAGCTAGCTGCAATGTAGAATCTGAAACTGTATTAACTTTTCATTCTCAAACATATTCAAATCTACTGTTCTAATCTTGCACCTTACATCTTTCACACAGGTGTGATTTTTGTAACATTATTGGTCATTTGGGAAATAATTCATTGAATTATGCAGGTCTTCTAAATTTGGCACATTTCATTATAAAATATTTTTAAAAAAAGAACATCGCATTGGCTCACCAGGCCAGATATGAGTTTTCCAAAAGTGCAATTTTCATTTGAAACCTTGAATCTTTATCCTTGGCAACAAATACTGTCAGTTGCTTTCTTTGAAGTGACAGGCTCACTTAGCTCATTTTTGAAAAAAAAAAAAAAATTCCTGCCAAATACCCACGTCTGAATAACTATAATTTGCCTGTCAGTCAGTCATTCTTGCAAGCAAATCTGGTGTCTCATAGAAAGAGTAGCTAGTTCAGCTGGTAACTCAAGTATGCCAGGGCTTTGCCCAAGACCAACAGCCCATTTTGCTTTGTACCTGAAGTGCTTTTTGAGTACTACCCACTTTGTTGCTCCAAATATTAAAATTTAGTATTCAAATTTTGAGTTTCAATGAAGTCAATACTTTCTCCCCCCTCCATCCACCAGGGATATTTTAAAGTGAAAGTAGCATTCTCTTTACTTGTGAGTGGTGGTAGCCCATACAGTGACCATGAAGCCACCTCCCTGATGTGTGCTCAGACTCCAGCAGGTTTTCTCATCATTGCAAATGTCAACATGGTGAAGAAAGCAGATCGTATCTTATGATTGCTCTGAAATAGTTTTGATCTTGCTGACCTCCCAGAAGGATCTTGGGAAGCCCTCCTCATCCTGGGGTTTATAGCTCACACTTTGGGAATGGTAGGCTATATATAGCATCAGGATTAAGGACATCAGTTCTCTGATTTGAAAGACCTGAGTTTCAATCCTACTGCTACCACTGACTAGCTGTGACAGTCACTTCTCTGAGTAGCTTCACTGACTAGCTGGGACAGTCACTTCTCTGAGTTCCTTTTGGTTATCAGTACAAGAATTGGGAGGAATTGAGATGCTACAGGTAAACAATCCATATATATGTGCTGCTGATACTCATTAGCCCCTAGTACAGCTCATCTGGGGAATATTCTCACACATAGATTCTCTAAGGTTTTGATCATCATTATCACTATGAAAAGAATCAGGTCCAAGACTTGTCACCAAAGGCCATGATTCTGGTCCTCTGATGATTCCCCGCTGTTGATAAAATGATTCAGATGGGTAGATTCTGTCCAATTTCTTTAACTCAGGAAAAATGGTATTAACCAACATGACTTAGTACTTATGTGAGCCAGGCACTGTCCTAAGTGCTGTGCAAATATTAATTACCCCTAGCAGCCCCATGAGTAGGTACGATGATAACCCCCATTTTATAGATGAGGGAGCAGCTTTAAAGAGGTTTGGTGATGTACTCAAAGCCACATAGCCATATGTGGTTGGCCTGGTATTTGAGCTCAAGCAAACTGATATGATGGTGGAGGTTGAATTCTTAACTACTAGACTACACTGAGGAAGTAGGAAAAGAAAAGGGAGTAGTAATTTTTCAGAAAGGTCTCTTCCTTCATACAGGGCTTGTGTTTTAGAAAGCTTAATTTTGCCAAGCATGGTGGTGCATAACTGTAATCCCAGTACCTGGGAGGCTGAGACAGGAGGATCGCAGGTTCAAGGCCAACACACTATAACTTAGCAAGATCCTGTTTCAAATTTTTTAAAAAGGGCTGGGAGTCAGGCATGGTGTGCACTCCTATAATCCCAGCACTTAGGAGACTGAGACAGGAGAATCACAGGTTTGAAGACAGCCTCAGCAAGTAGTGAGACTCTCATCAACCTAGCGAAACTCTGTTTCAAAAATAAAAATAAATAAATAAATAAATAAAAGGGCTAGGGATGTAGCTTGGAGGTAGACTGCCCCTAGGTTCAACCCCTAGTACCACAAACAAACAAACAAATAAACAAAAATAAAAAATAAGCTATGGGTATAGCTTGGAAGTATGCCCCTGGATTCAACTCCCAGTACCACCCCCCCCAAAAAAAAAATAGAAAGAGAGACAGAGAGAAAATAAAGAGTTTAATTTTGCTCTGAAATGATGTGATAAAAAAATCCTTCAAGTCCATCAGAAACTCCAGGAAAACCAAAAATTGTACCTAAAAGCCCAAGTATGGTGTAAACATATACACGGTATGATTTTGAGCAACTTATTAAGCATTAGGAGACCTCATTTGGATATTCTTCTCTGAATAAGTCAGAGATTGTGACATTGAAACCACAAAGAGAAAAAATGGAGTCCTAGGAAACAGTTCAGCCTTGTGTTGAACATCATCTACAGAAGCGTAATCAATCATGCTCATTGGTTTTCAAACTTCAGAATTAATCTAGAGTGCAAACAGAAGACATTGGTTTACTTACAGAACAGAATGAAAATGATAATTCATTTTTTTTTCTTTTTTTTTGAAGTGCTGGGGATTGAACCCAGGGGCATTCTACCTCTGAGTTACACTTCCAGTCCTATTTTATTTTTTGTTTTGAAATAGGGTCTCACTAAGTTGCTGTGGCCAACCTCAAACCTGTGATCCTCCTGTCTCAGCCTCCCAACGGCTGTAATCACAGGCATTGGTCACTACATCTGACTTGGAATGAATCTTGACAATGAAAAAGTACAAATGTAGCCAACAGGCACAGGTCGGTGCAATAGAGGGTGTGAACATCTGTATTCTCTAACATGGCAAGCTAGGACGTTCTACTTGAGATGAGTGGGGAAAGGGATGAAGACTTATGTTATTTCTTAAAATTAGAAAGCTAATCAATATGGTGGGTGGAATGAGTTTGCTAAATCCTCACCTATCTTGGCAGAAAGTCAATAGATTGTAAATCAAGAAATAGAGAGATGAACACTTTATTTAGAGATATGGATGTGAATACTAGAAGCAATGAATCAGAAATGGTTAAAAAAAAAAAACTTGCTCTGGGGAAGAGGAAGTAGTTGGCTGTCATTAAAAGCCCTTCTATATGATTTCCTTTTTAAGATAGTATGAATGATTAGGTATCTTGATAAGTTATAACATACTTTTTAAAAAATCTTTTGAGTAAATTATGAAAATTTTGAAATTGAAGAGAAAAAAATATATACCCTCACTTATCTCTTGGACCTGATAGAACAGAAAAATAGGGAAATGGTATTTTCCCTATTTTTGCCAATGGTATTGGCAAAGAGAAAGTAGCAGCCACTAGGAAAAGAGGAGATGAGATTGTGGTAAAGATCGAGCAGAAAATTTGCCTTGTCAACTTTGTTTTATATTGAAAATGTGTTTTAGCATTACTTTTATATTTTAAAAAGCGTCTTAGTTAAGAAAATACAATAGGAGACAGGTGTGGTGCCACATGCCTGTAATCCCAGGCTGAGACAGGAAGATTATAGGTTCAAGACCAGCCTCAGCAACTTAGCAAGACTCTTAGCAACCTAGCAAGACACTGTTTCCAAACAAAAACATAAAAAGGGCTGGGGTATAGCTTGAAGGTAGAATGCCCTTGGGTTCAATCACCAGTATGAAGAAGAGGAGAAAGAAGAAGGAAGAAGAAGAAGGAGGAGGAGGAGGAGGAGGAGAAGGAGGAGGAGAAGGAGAAGAAGAGAAGAAGAAGAAGGAGAAGGAGAAGGAGAAGGAGAAGGAGAAGGAGAAGAAGAAGGAGAAGAAGAAGAAGAAGAAGAAGAAGAAGAAGAAGAAGAAGAAGAAGAAGAAGAAGAAGAAATGTAATAGGAAAAATGCCACTCCAAAGAGTGCAACAGTTACCAAATATTCAGGATTTTATTTTTAAGTTCAAAAATAGAAAAAAGAAAAAAATGTGTAATCACTCAACATGTCTCCCTGCATGCCAAGGGACAGGCTATTTTCCTGTTCCTTTTCTCTTTTGCTTAAGGTCAAGAAGCCAGGAGCTCAGGACTCATTTGTCCTCCAGTCCCAGGAGAGGTGGGTCTTCCTCTGTATCCCCTACACCAGGCTTTTCGTGTGTTTGGCAAATGCTTTTGAGCACCCACTGAGGGCCAGGCGCTTTGGGGATGCATAATCCCTAAGGGAACATTTCCATGACAACCCCCAGCGTTGACTAATCCAGGGCCTCCTACTCTATGCTGCAGAAGCTTCAGGCGCTCTTCACACGGGTGCCCCCTCTTTGGCAGCATCTTCCCTACACTGCTGTGAGCTTCCCAAGGCAGGAAACTTGCCCTCCTCCTTCTCTGCTGAATCCCCAGGGTTCAGCAGAGCCTCTAGCACACAGTGGCTGCTTGGTAAGTACTCACAACAGAGGGAACCCAGGCTGGAGGTTCCGCCACATGCAAACAGTCACTTAGCATCTCCTATTGGATCTCCAGGCTGAGGAGGGGAGCCTGCATGGTGAGAGAGGCCAGCCTGAGCCGGAGAAGGGGGAGAGGATCTGTGAGTTAGAAAGGGGCTGCCTCGCAGAGCGATGCTTCCAAGAGCTTTGCGAGATTCAGTAAGCACTACAATTTTCTAAGTGCTAGAAATTCTACACTGATGTCTTTCCTTCCTTCCTTCCTTCCTTCCTTCCTTCCTTCCTTCCTTCCTTCCTTCCTCCTTTCCTTCCTTTGTTCCCTCCCTCCCTTCCTTCCCTTCTTCCTTCTTTCCTTCCTTCCCGCTTGCCTGCCTTCCTTCCTTCCTTCCTTCCTTCCTTCCTTCCTTCCTTCCTTCCTTCCTTTCTTCCTTCCTTCCTTCCTTCCTTCCTCTACTTCATTTCTCCACCATGAGAAATAAAACACAGAAAAGAATCAGGGACCATGGGCTTATCTTCGGGGGGAGCAGGAAGACAATGCTGAGGTGCTCTTACACAGTGCTCAGTCACAGAGAAGAGTGAACGCAGGGTAGGACATAAGTTAAAAACTGGAGCCGAAGTTCTTGACTGAGCAAAGAAAGGGTGGTCACAGAAAAACAAACAAACAAACAAAAAAACTACAGAAAATGATGCAGTTGAGAAGCTGGGGCACAGCAAACTCAAGGACATGTCATTCCTGGGCTCAAAATTCTCCAAAGGCAAGGTGGGTGTGCTGGCATACACCTGTAATTCCAGTACCTGGGAGGCTGAGACAGGAGGATCACAGGTTTGAGGACAGTCTCAGCAACTTAGTGAGGACCTCAACAACTTAGTGAGCCCCTGTTTCAAAATAAAGAATAAAAAATAAGGCTGGGGGTGTAGCTCGGAGGTAGAATGTATCTGGGTTAAATCCCCAGTACCCCCCCCCACAAGAATAAATTAAAATTTAAATTTAAAAAATAAAAAGGGCTTGGGGGTATAGGTAGAATGCTCCTGGGTTCAATCTCTAGCACCCTCCCCCACCCCCAATTCTCCAAAGGCTTCTAGTTTCAAGTCCTTATGACTCCCTTCAAGGCCCGGTGGGATATGGCCTCCAACACCCCTGCTTCAGTATCTTCTGCTCCTCTCCTCCTCGCTCCTCCTCAGGCCTCACTGGCTCCCTTGAACACCGGGCACATCCTCCTTTCAGACCTTTGTACTTGCTGTTCCCTCTGCCTGGAAAACCCTTCCCCTAGATGGACACTTGGCTGGTTCCTCACCTCCTTCCATTTTCTTTTCGAGCTAAACGTCACCTTCTCAAGGAAGCTCACCTTGACCTCCATTTCACCCCACACACCTTTTCTGCTTTACAAGTCCACACTGCTGGAAGGAGACTATTTCTTAACACCAATGAGGTGTTCCTACAGCTGAACCCCAGGGGCTCAAACTGGAAAATTATCTTTGGAGGATGGCGTAGATCCGATTTCCTCAGTCCAGACCCTGTTAATTCTTAGATCCCAGCCTCTGCCATCTCCCCACCGCTCAGGAGCTAAACCATCGCGCATCACAGAGTGAAAAGGCAGAGAAGAGCAATTACTACGGTGCATGGCAGACCTCTGACTCAGATTAACATCATCCCCTCTTGATTTAGGCTTTTCATTTCTCCCTAAACACCTAGAGCATTTTGACCTCATGCCAACATCATCTTTGGCGAAAAGTAATATTTTGAGAAATCGGAACGTACTTGCTAATGCACATTTTAAGGCATTTGCATCTGATGAGCAGCTAATTGGTCCTGCTATCCCGTAATTTGCAAAGGCTCAAACTGATTTGTTGTAAATATATGTCTATATTAACTGCTTTATGTCGAAACCAATTTCCACAGGTGACAGGAGAATTTCATAATAGAGGGGAAATGCCTTAGAAGTTTCCCGAGACTTTTTGAATCACTTTAACAGGTAGGTATTACTGTATTTCCGGGCAGCAATGCATAAGGCTGAACAGCATATGCTCCAAAATACAGAGTGGTGGAAATTCCAGTTCCTAAATGTACAGGTAACTAAATATATATAGACTCTCAGGTGCAAGGGATAGAAACAGTGTCTGCTGGATTTGTGTGCAATATGTCCACACAATGTGTATTTTCTTTTTCCTTTCCCCAAGTTTGCACCCAGGCTATTGAGGGGATTTTTAGGATGAGATTGTTGAGCTACTCTGGATCATCTAAATGGAAAATAACAGATGAAAAATATCTTCAAGACTGTGAATCCAGACTTACTCAAACTACAGGCTGCTGGATTATAAGAAATCATGACTGGGATTATGAGATATATATTATTAAAAGGGTGGTTTGTAAGCAGTCAAAAGCAGAACAATGATTGTTAGAAATTGGCATGGATACTCTAGGAGTTGCTAAGGTAATTGAATTACCTTCTCTTTGGCAATAAAGGCAATGTATATTTATTGAGCACCTACTATACTCTCCAGGCTCTGATGCTAGGCTTGTTGATTCAGGAAAACATGGTGAATAGAGTTTTGGGATGGTGATAAGCTATTTGGTAACATTTCTTAGAAGGTGGATGGATGGTGTTAGAACTTGCCTGCCCTCAATCTCATCCCAGCTGCCCATGTCTGGTCCACTCAAGCCCAAGGTCAAGTGGTCCATTGGTCCATTGGTCCGTTGACTGATGCTCTTCAAAGATGGTTTGGGCCCTCTTGATGTGGCATGAGAATTTGGTTGCAAATTGCCTATGTCATAGAGTTGTCCAAAACAGAAACCAAAAGGTGGAATAAGGGTGGAAATCCTTGACTCCTACCCAATTCAGAGTTTAAAGCCTAGAGAAGTCAAATAAATAATGTGCTCATGTTTAATCTTCAGAAAGGGGACAGCCATGAGCCTAATGACATCCCCGATTTTGCAAACACCCCAGCTCTGATGCAGAAGACATGAAGACCTCCAATGATTGGTTCACCTGCATCCAGTCAAACTCCTTGTTCTCACTTCCAAATGATTGCTGTTGCACGTGTGTGTGTGTGTGTGTGTGTGTGTGTTGTACCAGGGATAGAACCCAGAAGCATTTTACCTCCAAGCTACACCCCAGCCCTATTCTTTTTTTTTTTTTTTTTTTTTTTTGCGGTACCGGGGATTGAACTCAGGGGCATTCTACCTCCGAGCTATACCCCCAGCCCTATTTTTTATTCTTTATTTTGAAACCGAGTCTCACTAAGTTGCGGAGTGCTTCACTAGGTAGCTGAGGCTGGCCGCGAACCCGGATCCTCCGGTCTCAGCCTCCTGAATGCTGGGATTACAAGCGTGCGCCACCACGCCCGGCTACCCCAGCCCTATTCTATTCTTTTATTTTGAAACAGGGTCTCACTAAGTTGTGGAGGGCCTTGCTAAGTTACTAAGGTTGGTGGTGAATCTGCAATCCTCCTGTCTCAGCCTCAGTACTGGAATTATAAGTGTGTGCCACCATGCCCAGCTTGCTATTACCTTTTTAAGGAAAAATTTCCATTGAATCTCCAGAGGTGGTGTTTCATCACAGTCTAGTGCTATGATGTCTAAATCTTACTGGTTTTACCATTTCTTTTCCTTGACTTTGCTTTCTGGATTTAGGATCAACATTGGCAATTGCTGGGGTAATTATTATTATTATTATTATTATTATTATTATTATTATTATTATTATTATTACTGGGAATTGAACCCAGGGGAATTCTGCCTCTCAGCTATAACCCCAGACTTGTTCCAGACTATTTTACTTTTTTTCTTTTTATTTTGAAGCAGGGTCTCGCTAAATTATAGAGGGCCTTGCTATAAGTTCTTGAGGCTGTCCTCTAACCTGCAATCCTCCTGTCTCAGCCTCCCAAGTACTAGGATTGCAGGCATGCACTACCACACCCGGTTTGGGGTAAGTATTTGTAATGGCATTTCCAGTCGTTGAAAGGTTCAAATCCAATAACCAACACACACTTTCTTCCTTGACATAGGAGAGGGCAGGTGGAAGGAAACCCACCCCACCAGGCCTTAGCTTTTAAACCAAGGCAGTGTAGTGTGGTGGTCAGGGTAAGGCTGCGGTTCACAACCCAGGCCTGCTACCACCTAGCAGCAAGCTCTCATGCAAGCTAGTTCACCTCTCTGAGCCTCAGTATCCTCACTCTTGAAACTGGACAACTAGTAGTAGACAAGGCTTACTATGAGAATCAGTTAATCCTGGTTTTATTAAGTGTTTATCCAAATCCCTGGCCAAAGTCAATGAAAGATGCCAGAGGGTAAGGTTTAAATCCCAGCTCTGACTTACTGACTGTGTGCCTTTCTGCAAAATGGGGATCATGGTAAGCTGAAGTCATGAAGATTAAGTAATATTCACAAAGTGCCTGGCATACAGTATATCTATTAAATAAAGAAATAAATGCTCAGGGAATGGCTCAGAGATGAATGCTCAATCTGTCACAGTAGTTGCAATTTGGCACTTAGAAGTTGTTCATTAAGTATTACGTCTATTGTTTTTACTAGTTACTTGGCACCTCTTTCCAGGATTCTCAGGGCCCCTCTCCTTCTATAGCTTCCCGAAAGCAGGCCGCAGCATCTACAACAGCCTCTAACCTGCTTATTGATCCCAGGGAGAAGGCGGATTTACCCTGAAGGTGATGCTTAAGCAAGTATCTAACCTGGTAATGAGATGCTAGTCTTTCTCCCCAGCATCCTCATTTGTTACACATGATTCTTCTTGGAACCACAGGTAACTCATTGAAGAACTGAAGGTATTGGTAACAAGGGGAGTGTTGGAATGAGAAGCTATCCTATCATTTTTCTTAGCAAACAGATACTGTCTAAAATGAGTAAATTACGAACGGATGGCCAACATGTTGTACAGAGGTACGGAGGAACCATCAGCTAAAAAAGAAATGATTGGAAGCACTTGCTGCTTTTGCTTCTTGGCTGGACAGATAAGAAAAATAATGCTCAGAAGTTAAAGAACTTCCCGGATCTTAGAGTCAGGGATGGCAGGGTCCAGAGGAGACCCCAGGTCCACCTGGCCCTGTGCCCTGCTATTACTCAATATTCACTGTGGCATCTAATAAATCACTAAAGGAGGACTTGCTCCTACATTGGAAGAACATTTTCTGATAGAAGATGAGAGAAAAGAAAACCAATCTTGGGATTTTTCTAGCCTTTTCTTGAATCTTAGAAATATTGTTTCTTTGAGAGTATGTCCCTGTTAAAGTCTAATTTTCAAATAGTTCAGAACACAACTCTCAAGCCAGGCATAGTGATGCACGCTTGTAATCCCAGTACTTGGGAGGCTGAGACAGGAGGATTGCAGGTTCATGGCCAGCCTCAGCTACTTAGTGAGGCACTCTACAACTTAGTGAGAACCTGTTTCAAAATAAAGAATAAAAAATAGGGGTGGGGATGTAGCTCAGAGGTAGAATGCCCCTGGATTCAATCCCTAGTACCAAACCAAACCAAACCAAACCAAACCACAACAACAACAAACCCCACAACTCTCCTAAAATACACAGTGAGCTCATTTCAAGTTTTATCCAACTGAACAATAAGGGAACCATCAGAATGACAAAACTGGTTTTAATGGAGGATGTTATATGTATATATTTTTTAGTGAAAAAGATTCTGAAATAAGATTGCTAAGTTAGATATAAAACTGATGAATGTCCCAGAAAGCAGGCAATAAATCCACACCATTTGGGCTTATCTCTTCTAATCAACACAAATCATGTGCACATCTACTGAGCAAAAAATTGGTGTGCATTTTTCTGGTTTTCTACAGTAAATATATAGTAACTGCACCTAAATCCATTAAAAAAAAAAAGCCAAGTCAAACAAAGGTACACTCCCCCAGAGACTCAGATGACTCCTTAGGTAAGCATATTGTGTGATACTTTAGGAGAACATTGAAAGAACATGTCATCATGCTCCCTGATTTCTTGTTTTAATTTTTTTCTTGACATACACAATAGTTATCCACACAAATAACCCAGCCAACCTTGGACTGCAGGTCACTCACTGGCCTTTAATCCAGAAGAAACAATTTCAAGTGGTGAAACAACATAGGTATTTTCAAGGTGTTTACTTCCTAAGCTGTGTGGGATTGCAGAGTCAAAAGGTCAGACTTGAGGTAGAAACAGAGGAGTAGGTTTAGGTTCTTTCTTCCAATGCTGATGCAACTAGGAGTGAGATTTCAAATATTTAACAATCAGAAAGACAGGCACAAGAACCACCATGGAGAATGGGCAGTTTCTCAGGGATAGCGCAGGATCACAAAGCCAGGTTTTAACCCTTTATCTGATGGATTTTAGGGAGTTCTGAAAGATCCCAGGAAGGGCTAGGGTGGCCACAGCAATGCTAAGGAGTTGTCTGGGCACTTGGGACATTGTTTGCTAACAGGTAGGGAAATATTTCACCTTTTTTTTTTTTTTTTGTACTGAGGATTCAGCCTAGAAGCATTCTATCTCTAAGCTACAGCCTCAGCCCCTTCCCTTCTCCTTTTTTGTTTGAAATAGGGTCTCACTAGGTTGCTGAGAGTCTTGTTAAGTTTCTAAGGCTGTCCTCAAATCTATGATCCTCCTATCTTAGCCTCCTAAGTTCTGGGATTACAGGTGTGTGCCACCACACCTGGCTGAAATATTTCAACATTTTAACATGAGAATGATTACATGGACACATTCTGGCTGCATGCAAGTCATGCTCACACTCTGACCTCACCACCTGCCCAAACCAGATGCAACCCACAAACACAGCCAGGTCACTCACTCCTGGCCTGTCTTAAGACTCCAGTTCCCATTTCTCTTTACCACATGCCTCTTGAACTTTATGAGTGAGGAGGAAGAGTACAGGGAAAGGAACAGGGTGAAGGTCAGAAGTAGGGAAGGGAGGAAGGAGAGTTCTAGCACATTCTGCACCCAAGGCTGAGGGAAGGTGCAGCAGTAGCTCTGGGCTGAAGGAGCAGACATGTCTACTTGGTATGGTTTCTAAGCTCTAGGTATATATGCCAGCGTTCCCCCCCCCAAAAAAAAATAAAACTGGAATCTGTGCCCTCATAGGGTTTATAGTCTACTGGGGAGGACAGAAGATAATGAAGAGTATGCTAATATATATGGAACACGAGGCTTGGCACACAGAAAATACTGAATAAATGCTATGTGTTTATCTCGCCCTCATCCTCAACCACATCTTTTCAGCTTCCCCGAAGGTTTCTGAACACATAAATAAAGCTGGAACCCCATCTGGCTGAAAAAGTCAACCATCTGGAGATTTGGAAATATGGGGGGAACTTCTAATGACTGGCTAATTTTTTTCAGTTTTTCAGCCAGATGTTTGGTGTCATCCAGGCCTGTCTGCAGCAGAAATAGCAGTCTACTGAACCTCTTTTCCATAATTTTCAGTTCCCTGTCCTAAAATCCTAAGTAGGCTTTCTTTTCTTAGTAGCCAATTTTATTTAATGAGTTGGAAAAAAAGAGTGATGATTGGTTCATAAAGGATAATTTAGGAATCAGGGATGAAGATATTAGAAATTTATATTAAAAGGGGGACATTTAGGTAGTTTTCAGGGCTCCAAGCCTGCAACCCATGTGCCAAATTCAACTGGCAATGTAAAAACTGGTACCATGTTTTTAAAGAGTAGAATTAGTTGCCCACGTTTTAAGATTGAAGGGATTTTTGCATTCAGCTTTTCTTCACTTGGGATGTTGGACCACATTTGGTGTGCATTTCTCCGGGGCCAAAATCAACTCTGGTCAAGTAATAGTTCTTCTTCAGCTGGCTCTTGTACCCTTTAGTTTGCCATGGTCGTCACCGCTCCCTATTGCATACTCCCCCCAGACTAAATTTCAGTTACCATAGATCTTCCCAAACCTACTGTTACACCCTTTCTCCCCATAAAATTAAGAGGACCAAGAAATACTTGTTTTATACTTTATATACCTACCTAGGCCATGCAGACATTTGGCTTTATTACTCCCTAGTCTGATCTGAAGTGCTTATCTTAGAATTCGGTAAACCGAGGCCTGAAGGAGAAAAACAGCCCGCATGATTTATATAACTGTCAGAAATAGAAACGTGATTAGAACCCAGACTTCCTTACTGCAAGGCCCATGGTCTTTCCCACGAGCGAAATACACTACTTGCATTGTATCTAGGACTTCAAGAGGTTTTCTTAATGAGAGAGTCACATATTGAACATGTTCTCATTCAAATGTGCAGGCTGCCATTGAAAACATGCAGCAGGTTGGGGCGCTACTTTGTGAATGCCTCGCATGCTTTCCAGATAATGAGTCAGGCATTCGTTTTGGATTCTCGGTGTGGGTGTCTCTACATAGGTTGATTTTTTTTTTTTTTTCATTCAAAGTGTGTCCTTTGCTGCCTCTGAGTTCGTGCTCATCTGTGGGCTCTTGCTCCTTGGCCAACGTTAAACAGAAATGCCAAGTGCTCCAAGATCTGGGACTAGTGAATGGAAAAACCCATGTGTCTGGGCCTTCTCGTGAGCTAGTGTTTGTACCAGGAGCAAGTTCTCCATCAGAACACAAATTAATGTTTTCTAGCAAGTGCTCTGAGAAGCAGCCTGGCTTAAGTTAGGTATTGATTGTTGGCTGGAGGTCTGTGACCTTGGGCGAGTTATGTAACATTGCCAGGCCTCAGTTTCCTCGGTTATAAAATGAGCTGGGCATGGTGGCTCACACCAGTAATTCCAGTACTTGGGAGGCTGACATGGGAGACTAGGAGGTTTGAGGACAACCTCAGCAACTTAGTCAGGCTCTTAGCAACCTACCAAGACCTTGTTTTGAAATTAAAAAAAAAAAAAAAGGACTGGGGATGTAGCTCAGAAGTAGAATGCCCCTGGGTTTAATCCCCAGTACCACAAAAAAAGAGAGTTATAAAATGAAAGTAATAATTACCTACATTATCGAGCTCCTCTGAAGATGAGAGAATTTCATCAAAATTTTAAGAATTTCTCAAAAATTTTTACAATAGTGCTGACACGCAGTAAGATAACAAAGGTTCTGGTGGGTTCTAGAAATGAAAACTGGAAATATCCTTCTCTTACTTGAGTGATGTGATCCTGGCTAATAAACCCAGTCACCTCTAGTCCCTTTGTAAATAATACACATTGGCCTTAACATCATAATTACTCGGAAGACTTTTAGGAAATCCAGATTTCAGTGATCCACCACTGACATACTGAAGTAGAAAATCTAGTTGTGGGACCTGATAATCTAGTTTTTAAAAAAATTATCATGAGATTCTGATGTCTAGCCAAGTTTGGGAACAATTGATGTAGCCTTCTTTCCCTTGAATAGTATTGGTGTTGGAAGGCTCATCACCTCCTGAAGCTTCCCATTCCCTATCGGATAGATATTTATATTTAGGCAAAACCGGCTTTCCTCTAGCTCCTACTCCTACCCCCTCGGGGCCACATAGAGCATTGCAAATCTCTCTTCCAAATGACAGCCCTTCAGATATTTGCAGACAGCTGTCAAGTCCCTCCAGAGCATTCTCTTCTCTTGGACAAAACAGCCCCATTGTCTCATGGCTGTTAAGAAAAAAGTATGGTAGAGATGACTCTTTTCATTTTACCTGCAAGAAAATTGAGCTACAAGACACACACCCAGCTAGGCTTTGATACTTAAAAGGCCAGAAAACAAGGATGTTGTGTCTCTAGGATAGATGCCAAATGGGAGATGGAGCTACCTCTTCTTTCTCACCGAGAATGGAACGCCTAGGACAACTGCGGTCTACTGTATACATCTTACCTTGCAGAAATCAGAGGTTCCTGCAAGTTCCTTGAATGCTTGATGTATTCAGTATACTAAGAAATATTTTGGCTTCAAATTTTATCCAGCCCCATCTACATGTTGGCTATACAGGGGGTTATGCACAGCTAAAATTTTGTTGTGATTCATTTAAGGTTTGTGCATCTTACTGTATTTAATACTTTAAAAACATTTAAAAAAAAACTAGCTTGCCCAAATTGTGTGAAGACTGCAACAAATTTTCTCTCAAGAATTCACCTGCCTAGGAATACACCTTCAGTTCATCCAGTTCCTTCTTGAGTCAATTTCTCACTTCTCCCACTAAGCTCACAGAATGCCTGGCTGGGGTTCCGATTCTTTGTACAAATTGTGGGTGTAGGACTTGATGTTGGAGAAAAGAGGAAACCATCAGCTGAGAGATTCTGAGCAAAGGTTCAGGAACGTTGGGCTCTGCTTTTGCTCTGATTGATTTTTTTCCCCACAGAGCATAATGAGGGAAGCCCAAATTGGTGTTTAGTTGTGCATTTCCAGGTTTAGTTCCAAGAGGCAGAAGGATTGTAAATGACTAAAACATGGTATACCTATGTGCCATTTTTGGCTTGGGAGATACCTCAGATTTTTAAAATGTCATTTCCAAAACTATATAGGCATCGAAACATCCACCAAATCACAGTCTTACAAAAGCCTATTGCTGACTCCTTATTGTCAATATAGGAAGGGGGGAGTTCATGGACTTTCCTTAAGGTAATGACTGCACCAGACCAGATTGTATGTGACTGCAAACAATCACAAATATTAGATTTTTTTGTCCATGTTCAGGAAAGAATTATTTTAGAATTTTTGTCAGTGCACCGGGTACAGTATAAGCATTGGCAAGACGACCGATTTCAAACTAACTCTCAGAATAATAAACTGAGAGTTCCAGAGCGTGAATATTTCGGCGAAGGTTACCCAGCTGATTTGCTTTCTTCTTCACAAGATCCTAGTTAAATTGAAAGAAGCCCTTTCCTACCTGGGCTTCCCACCAGTTGCAAATCTGTGTTAGAAACAGGATCAACTGTAGTAGCGCGCTACAGTCGGGAGAGGAGTTGTTCAGAGCGTCAGGGTATGGGAAGGAGGCCAGGGAATGATGCAATATTACACTAGTAAATGATGTCATAGCATGATTTTCTAAGTCATTTACATAAATGCAAGTTCTCAAGAAGCCCTGGCAAATGCCAGCCACTGGGAATGCAGGTGTGGAGAGCCAATGGCAGGCAGGGGAGGGGAGCTCATAGGAAACACATATTTTCTTGCCTGTCACTGTGACAAGCTTCACAAATTTCTGAGAAGCCTAGGAAGAAAACTCCCTCCTGGCCCTCTAATCCAGCGGCTCCCCCCAGGCATGCAGGTTCCTCAGAGCTTTGATTTTCTTCTTTATCTTTCTGTTCACTCCCCATGACACCCAGGCATTGCCAAGTGGTGCTGAGAGTGACAGTCGTGGGGTGGCAAAAGCAAGTTTAAGAGTGAGACAGGCTACCCAGGGGCTTTACATCATAAAATTGGTCTGTCCTCTTCCTTATCATTTAGAACAAATCCCCTAATCTTTAGAATTAGAGAGGATGATCTGCAGTTCCTGGAGAATCGATCTTATGTAAATGCCATAGAAAGATATTTGTTGGGTTTGGAGATGATTTAGGAATGAAGGCAGGTGGATACAAATCCTAAGACTTCAGTTTTACTTGTATCCAGAATAATGAAACGTATTATTAGTGAAGAAATTTTCTTTAAATGTCTGGGGTGGATGGAGGTGGAGGGTCACATATGTTTCCCTGGTAATGGTTAGCAATAGAAGTTCATGACAGTATCTAGTTAAACCAAACTCAGAAGAAGCTGATAAGACTGTGTTGGAAATAAGGAGATAGCTCAGAATGCGCCAAGTCAGATCAGAGTCAGCCTTTCTCTCTCTCTCTCTCTCTCTCTCTCTCTCTCTCTCTCTCTCCTCTTACTACCTTCCTCCAGTCTTCCCTTCCTCCTTTCCTCACCCCCTTCCCCCACTATATGCAATTTAAACAAATCTAAAGACCCCCTTCTCTAGCCAGAGATCCAAGCAGTTCACCATATGCCTAGGCATCTGGGATTCGAAGATTTCTCAACTGCAGAAGCTGCCTAGAGTGTCACACAGCCTCATTGCATAAAACCAACACCAGAAACAATCAACAAAACCCAACAGTTTCATCCCACACAGCACCAGTCTCACTGGGAACCGAGTCTGACACACCTGCACCTTCTCAGCAATCATTTGAACGATTCCTCTTTCCCCACCACTGCCTCCATCTCCCCGAACAAAATATCAGAACAATTGAGAGGAATTTGTAAATACCTTCTAAGCAGCAGGTCCTCCACAGCCCCGAATGGGTCATTACTTCTTCATTCTTCCTGCTGGTTTCATTATCACTTGTAGATTTAGTCCTGCACACACCTCTGGAATATAACCAGTAGTCCGTGCCCACTGCAATGGTCATTAAACTAAATGCTGCGAAGGCTCCCACAGTGGTGATCAACATCTGGATACCTCTGTCACACATCCTCATAATTCTTCATGGTACTCTCGATGGCTGGGGGTTGGAGGGGGAGATTCAGTGCCAGAGGGGGAAATCACTCTGCGGCTGTGTAACCTAGGACAGGCTCTTCCAAAAATTCAGATCTCCTTTTATCGGCATCCACAGGGACTTTGGGAAAGCTGGGATTTCCTGTCTTGAGCTCTCGCCAGTTCCTCGGGTCTTCTATGGCCCTCGGGAGGGTTCTGGTTCCCGGGGGTTGGTCCACATCACTGCTGCCTTCGGAGGGTCCCCGGGTTCCTTTCATTCCTCAGGAGCTTGGTAAGGACGAGGGTTCCTGCAGGGCATGGCTTCGGAGCCTGGAGCTGCCAGCTCGGTTAGAGATGCGCCTGGCTCCTCAGAGCCCCGGGAGACTCAAGGCAAAGAAATCCGGAGAGGTCTATGCGTGTGCGTGCGTGTGTGTGTGAGTGTGTGTGTGCCTGCGTGTGTTGAGTGTGTGTGTGTGTGTGTGTGAGTGTGTGTGTGTGTGTTTGCGCGCGCGCGCTCGCGAGCGCGTGTGCTGGGGGTGAGGGCGGATGGCAAAAAATAGCACTGCTGAGAGGCGAGTCGCTGAGAAGAGTGTTCACTGCTTTCCCAGCCTCCCAGGAAAGCTCTCCGCCTGCTCCCGACACCCCCGCTCAAACTGGAGAAAAGGCAGAGTCCTGGGGCGGGGGCCCCGGTGGTGTCATGGGAAGATCAAGGTCCGGGGTGCTGAAGGGACAGCTCCCCGCCTGTTGCCCAGCCTCCGCCTTCCTAGCGCCCGAGGTTTAAGGTCCGCGGTGCTGAAAGGACAGCTCCCAATCCGCGGCTACACCCCAGCCTTTCTAGCGCCTGGGCTGGGGACCTGGATGCTCTTTCGGCACCCCTCTCCCGTCCCTTTGCAAGACAGCCAGGCCGGCTCGGCTCTGCCGAGTCAAGCCCACGCTCCGCGCAAAGTTTCGGGAGCCCAGGGCAGTCAGCGCCCGACTGCCGGGCGCTGCAGCACTGTCCTGTTCCTCCGCTCCGCGAAGGGTTAAGCACAGGGAAGGGGAAAGAAGCCCGCAGCGCACTCTGGCGCGCTCTCGGCGCCCACCCGATGCAGCGTTCTCCAATCAACTCCCCTCCCCCCAGGCCCCTTGAGCAGGGCAAGTTTGCTTTTGCTGTGGGAGCTGCCAGAGCCCACTGGGGAGGCAGAAGACCCGAAAGACCGAGTCTTCTTAAAGGGACCAAGTGGCGGTTCCATGGCTTACTTGGGCCGGCAAAAAAAAAAGTGTTGTCACAGGCACATCTGTGCATAGTCTGCCTCAATTTGGTTTCCCAGAAAACAAACCAATATGTCTACCCTCCTTTCTCTGGAGCTCTGGTTAATATGGGAGACAACATGCCCAGATCAGACCCAAAGCTGTTCATATACATGTAAATATGTATTCCTCAAGGACTGATGGAGCGAAATGTGTGCATTCTGTTGTTCACATACCAGAGACCATGTGCGAAGGGATGGGAGGGTTTGGTCTCTGAACATACATACTTCTTAAATATTATAATGCCGTTACATTTGAGGGAGTGAGGAATTCAAGGTGTGAGAGCCACTGAAGATGTCAGATTCTTTCCAAAGGTCCCTGTGATGTTCAATTGTTAACATCCTTGTCTAAGTCAGACAGTGAAACAGGTGAAGTCAATTCTGCTTTCCTTCGTTAGTCTAAAGTGCAAAGCTGTCTCCCTTGGAAATAGCCAGTGTTGCAAAGGATCAGCATTGGGCTACTTTTTAAAAGTATCATGCATTGTAGTACATACACAAGCTTGCATGGAGTTAACTAAAGACATCCCATAGGGTCACCCTTATCATTTTTTTTCTTGTGACATGATAGTCAGAGGTTGGGTGCTTGGAATTAAGGCTGCTGGGTTGTTTCTGCAGTCTCTGAGATGTGCCCACAACCAACTGTCATGTTTGAGTGTTATTTAACTAGACAAAAATATAATGGGAGATAATCATAGACACACATATTCCCATGGTGCCATCTCTGGCTATCTGAGTAGCGGCAATGTGTCGGAGAGTTCTCGAATTCTACTCACAACTTCCCAGTGACTTTGCTGCTTTCATTTTGGCATCAAGATCATTTGGAGACTTGATTCTTGGTGTCAGGTATACCTATATGTGCGTGCTTAAGTTTGTGTGTATAATAATGGGGTGATTTGTGTTTGAATGTTTCCCTTACTGTGTTCAACTTTTTTTTTTTATGACTCCTGAATGTCTGTGAATTTGTGGGAGATGTAAAGCATGTTTGCACATATATGTATATACCTGCATGTAGTGCTGTGGGCTAGGTGAACATGTTTGCTGTAAATATGTAGGGGTGGTGTAAGTTTGAATATGTAGCTTGGTACAGCTGTGCACATTTCATTGCATATCTATATGTTGTGGTTTACACTGAAAGTTTGCCATATTGAATAAAATATGGAGCACAGGACCACCTTTAGCCATATCCTAGAAGAATGACAGACCACAGGCCAAGGGGCTTTGGACTTAGGGACAGTGTGCAAATCACTCCACTCACTAGAGCCACAGTAAAAGAAGAGCAGCCCTATCACCACCCCCTCAGCTCTGTGCTAGAAGCCCATACATACAGGGTGGGTGTCCAGGAGGCCCAGCAGAAGGAATCAGGTATCCAAGAAGGCTAGTGACAAGACAAGTCAGGAGGTCCGATTGACCATGGTAACAATCATATCATGATGTCAACAATTTTTCTAAAGAAGGACAAGGGACACACCTTGCTGGAATAGAGCTTGACACTGAGTTTTTGGCTTGGTGAAGAAGGACCATCCTTCC
Source organism: Graphiurus murinus (assembly GCA_004027655.1). Classification (NCBI taxonomy): domain Eukaryota; kingdom Metazoa; phylum Chordata; class Mammalia; order Rodentia; family Gliridae; genus Graphiurus; species Graphiurus murinus. The sequence continues at coordinate 23,212 of PVLC010014949.1, forward strand.
TGACTCTTGCCCAGAGCCCAAGCTGATCACAGAGCGTGGGAAGTCCTGAACCTGCATATGGAGCGAGTCAGAACACCTGACCGGAGTGGGAGTGTGAAGGCAGGAGGCCGACAGTTAGTTCCTGATAATTCCTCCTTACTTACTAGGGGGTGACCTCATCCTTTCATTCAATAGATGGTGTAGGTGTGTACGTGGTTGCGTAGAAATCCGTTTCTAAGCCTAGATGTAATTGCTCTTTGTCACCACGAGAGGGCGCTTTCACCAGATCAATCAGCGACCCCGGAGATTGAAAGCACTATCTCTCCTTAAAGTGATGGAGCTAGAGTCTTCCTCCGTGTTTGCTGATGACCCTTTCTGATTCCACTTATCTGAAAGGAAACTGGGAGGCATTCAGACAGCTTGCGACTGATGTGTGATTCTCTTCTGAAGACTTTTTTCTTCCATTGGACTCAGCTGGTGAGTAGCAGGCACAGGGTACCTATCTGTGCTTTTTCGGGTGCATCCTCTGACGTCAGTTACTCTCGCTTCTGGAGGAGCGAGTGTGCCATGAATGTGAACGTGATTACCTAGGAAGGAGTACCAACAGCGAATTCCATTCGATAACTGCTCCTGGAGTGCCTACTATGTGCAGTCTGCTCAGCAGTTAGAGCCAAGATATGCCAATCTCATTCCCCAAGAAGCCAATTAGGTAGCAGGGGATATTGGGTTAGTGAGTACATTTTGTCTGTAAACTGCAGAAACTTATTGGCACTAGATTAAGATAAACAGGGTATTTGGTAAAAGGATATGGCAATGTTGTTTTTTGGGGGGGGTACTGGACATTGAATCAGAGGCATTCTATTTCTAAGCTATACTCCCAGCACTGTTTTATTTTGTTTTTTAACTTTGAAACATGGTGTCTCTAAGTTGCTGAGGGACCTTGTTAAGTTGCTGAGGCTGGCCTCCAACCTGCAATCTTCCTGTCTTAGCCTCCCAAGTTCTGGGATTACAGATGTGTACCACTACACCCAGCTAAGGATATGGCCATGTTTTAAGGAACCGTAAGGCAAAGCCACCATTAGGCCTCACCAAAGAACCGAAACTAGGAATTAAAAACCACCAGGAGTCTGGGCAGTAATTCCATTTTTCACCTTTCCCTCTTTACATATTTTTAGTTGAAAAAAATTGTCTCTTTCTCTACTCTTTGATCTTGACGATGGGAGCTGGATTTCAAGTTTTCATGTCATTTCTATTTGAGAAACCCACATAGACTGAAGTGAGAAGCTTGAGTTCCAATTCAAAACTCCCAGCAGAGACGATCGGATTGGCCTGGCTCACGTTGTGTGCCACGTCACTGTGTGTCTGCCCAAGGAGACAGGGACAGATGGTACAAACACAGCCATCAGGAGCCTCCTGTGAGCTGGGAAAGGGAGGTGGGATACAGCATCCTGAGGTTACAAAGAGGAAAGACAAGATCTGCCTCTGTGACTGAGGGAAGGAAATGGAGAGTTAGGGTCGGTCACTGAAAGTTACAAAGGCAACTAATAGAAGAATTAAAAATAGCCTCCAACTATATTTGGAAAAGAGGAGGGGATGAATTGATGGGAGTGAATTGAGCTGAACTTCGAGAAAAATGGATGACTGGAGCCAGGCGAGGTGGTGCACACCTGTAATCTCTGTACTTGGGAGGCTGAGACAGGAGGATCGCAGCTTCGAGGACAGCCTCAGCAATGTAGCAAGACTCTCAGCAACTTAGCCAGACCCTGCTTCAAAATAAAAAATGAAAAAGGGCTGGGGGTGTAGTTTGGGGGTAAAATGTCTCTGGGTCCAATCCCCAGTCACACACACACACACACACACACACACACACACACACACACACACAGAGGATAACTGATTATCCTTGAGGAGAAGGACCAAGTAAAGTCAGCCAGGATAGTTATTTTTTATTACAGGCCTTTCTAGCCTATTTGATTTATAATCTTGGGCATGTATACCTTGATAAATGTTTAAAGTTAATTAAAAAATAAATGAAAACAGTGAGCAGCATGCCACCTGTCTATCTCCCCCAGCACCCTCCTGCTTTACCAGTACTGAGATGCCAGGTGCTTCCTGTGACTCGCCCATCCATTCCCGGAGCCGGGAATGCTCTTCCCTGAGATATCCTTTTTATTAAAAAATGTTTATTCTGGAATAGGTTTAAATTTACATAAAAATTGCTGCTGCCACAAGATAGTCTCCTGTTCCAAATCCTCCCTCCACTCACACCTCAGCTCAAGTGCCACGTTCTCAGAGAATCCTTCTTCAACTGCTGTCTAAAATATCACCCCATTCTCCTCCCTCCGCATTGGTTTTCCTCGTGACATTTATCAATATCTGACATTGTACTGTGCACGTGTGCACATCTATAGAGACGCATGTCTGTTTGTGGTTATGTTTACTGTCGTCTCCCTGATGAGGACAGGTGCTTTGTCTTGTTCATATCCAAATTACCAGACCTTCAACAGTGCCCAGAATTCAGTAGGCACTCAATTAGCGTGTTCTCAATCAATTAGGCACACATAATGATTAAGTCACACCTGCAACAGGTGCTGGCGAATCAATAATCAGCAAGAAACACATCACTCCTGGTCACCTGGAGTGTCCAGTCCAATGGAGAGGACGCAGATCATTGGACAAGTAAGGACAATTGCAGTAGGTGCTGTTGGCACCTGCCCCCGCCAATGGGAGATGCCTCCTCCAAGGAACTATAACCCCCCCTCCCCAGGGGTGTCCTGCAGTTAGTGAGCAGCAGATGGCTACCATCTTGCCAGAAGGCAGGAACAGTTCCCAGATGTGATTTATGCTCCCTCTGTGGGTCAGGCTAAGACTAAACCTTACTTGAGATCATATTCTTGTTTGACTTTGTTCTCTTCCACTGTGGTTCTTAAACCACAGTTTGCATTAGAATCACTTAAAAGAGTCAGGTGTGGTGGTGCATACCTGTAATCCCAGTATTTGGGAGGATGAGACAGGAGGATCAAAAGCTTGAGGCCAGCCTCAGCAACATTCTGAGGCCCTCAACAATTTAGCAAGACTCTGTTTCAAAATAAAAATAAAATAAAATAGGACTGGGGGTATAGCTTGGAGGTAGAATGCCCCTTGGTTTAATTCCCAGTAACACACACACATACACACACACACACACACACACACACACACACACACACACCACCTAAAAGGCTTGTCAAATGACAGATTAGTGGGTTCTACCCCTAGCATTTGTAAGGTGGGTGGTACTTAACAATGTTCATTTCTAGCCAGTCCTCAGGGGGGTACTTACACTGCTCTCCCGGAAACCACAATTAAAAAATCAAATTGTCTTTTCTTGTCCTGTTTTCCATACTCCCTTTTTTTCTCCCTAAAGATCACTCCCTCAATAAGTCAGGTGCATCTGAACCCCTAGCTGGGGCACTGCTTCTGGGGAATCCTACCTCAGACAACCAGGAGAGCTGGTAAGAGTTCTTATGAGGAAGAGCAGGTCTAGGGCAATGAATAGCATAGAAGGCCATCAAGAAGGCTTCCCAGAAGCTCCACATAAACAGATCCCTTACGGACAAATAGTAAAGTGAAAAGCAGGGGAAACTGTGTTCCAGGTAGATGGGCTACAATTTTTAAAGTCCTGTCCATGATGAGTTTGAGCAAAAGAAAGAAGTTTAGCGTGGCTAGAGTGTCATGTGGGGTTAATGTAGCAGACTCCTCATGTTTGAATATGATGTCCAAACAAGAGGATTAGCCATGGATACTCTTGAAAGAAAATACACGAACCTATTAGCTTTGGGAAGGAAATAGACTACCAAATAATTTGCAATCTTGGTATGTAGTAAGTGAGTTAAGTTGCTAAGGCTGGCTTCAAACCTTTGATCGTCCTGTTTCAGCCTCCCAAGTATTGGGATTACAGGCTTGCGCTGCCAAGACCAACTTAGTTTTTAATTTTAAAACATGGTCTTACTAAGTTGCTAAGGGTCTTAGTAAGTTGCTAAGGCTGACTTTGAACCTGCAATCCTCTTGTCCAAGTCTCCCAAGTATGAGGGTTACAGGCATGCATCACCTATGCCTGGTGGAATCAGCCTCATCTTAATTTACATGGACTGAGAGTGAGGTAAGTGGATGATTTTTTTTAGAGGAAATTAAGGATGTTGTTACCAGAAGAAGGGTGGATAGATGATAAGAAATAAAAACCAACAGATACTTACTATGCTCTGCAGACAGGTAAACACTACATCATGTGGTATCTTTTAGCTGTGTTAGGTCACTCAACAAATTAAGAAATGTTTACTTGCCAAGCACTGCTGTAGGTACTGAGGCTACAGCAGTGAGCAAGACAAATAGATTCCCTGCCTCGAAAGAACTTACTTTTTTTTTTTCCAGCTGGTCTCAATTTTATTCATCTTGGCTTTGATCACTTGGTTTATGTAGTAACTACCAAGTTCCTTCATGATAAAGTTAATCCTTTCCAAGAACTTACATTTTAAGTGAGAAAGATAGCCAGTAAATATGTAACTGACCAAAAAGTGCAGTGTGTTAGGCTATAATGAAATACCTGAGATAATCAACTTCTATAGAGAAAAGATTTATTTTGGCTCACAGTTTTGGAGGTTCAAGTCCATGATTGGTTGACCTCATTGCTTTGGATCTGTGGTGAGGCAGCACATCACGACTGGAGCATGGGGCAAAACAAAATTGCTCATAGAGAGAGAGAGAGGGAGAGAGAGAAAGAGAGAGAGAGAGAGAGAAAGAGAGAGAGAGGAGAGAAATGAAGGGAGGGGCTGAAGTCCCACAACCCCCTTAGACGCACACCCCCAATCACCTAAGGGCCTCCCACTAAGTCCAACCTTCCAAAGGTTCCACAGTCTCCCAATAGTGCCATCCTGTGTCCAAGGCCTTAACACAATGGTCTTTGGGGGAAATTCAAAATCCAAACTCCATCATGCAGGTAGTGATAAATGCTGTGAAGAAAATGACAGTGGGCAACGTAGCATATGACCAGCAAAGTCAGTAGGACCGCTTAGGTAGTGTGGTCAAGGGGGAGGTGACTCTGAGTTGAGGATTCAGTGATGCAGGAGGAGTGAGGCCTGATAGGATCTAGGGAAAATGTTACCATCAGAAAGACCACGAGCATGGCATGGGAAAGAGCAGAAAGGATAGTGTGGTAGGAATCTCATGCACAAGAAGAAAAAGGGTAGAAGATGAGGGCAGGAGGTGGGCCAGGCCAGACGGTGTAGACCTAGTTGGCCAGTGTAAACAGTGTGGGTGCTCTTCTTCCACAACATGAAGACGTGGCATGATTTTAAGCAGAAGAGTAACATGGACTGATGTGTGGTTTGGAAGGTTCCCTCTAGCCTCCAAGTGCACAGTGGACTTTACAAGGGTAAGAGTGACAATCAGGAGACAAAGTGGGAGACTACGGCATTAACTCTGGCCAGAGATATTCGCATCTTGGATGTTAAGGAATATGACATTTTCCTGAGAGTTTTGGAGAACATTGAGAGATTCTAAGCAGGAGTGATGTGATCAGGGTTGCATTTTTTTTTTCCTGTAGTACACAAGAGCCTCAGCTTTGCTCCATGGGATAGAAATGACAGTGGAGACCCAGAAGATAACAAGAAAATAGCAGAACTCTTTGGCTCCAAGCTTCCGCAGGGCACATGCTTTCTTTCCTACCTTCTAGGTTGAGGTATGGTGGGGTGGGGGAGAACACGCACTAACTATTCTTTTTCCAAGACCTGACTATGGAAACCAGACTCAGGGTAGAGCCCCCACATGGTGTCCTGGACAAACTTTGCCAGGAGAACCAGAAGAAAGAACTCTTGTTCCTCTCTAATTCATACATGATTTGGGGAGAAATGCTTGAATCTATGGACACACCAAAAGCCATAGTTGGCACATGACGACAGATTGATAGAGAGTATGGGGTCTGGAGATAGTCAAACTTGGGTTCAAGTCCTGAGTACATCACTGCTGTGTGACCTTGAGAAATTTGCATAACCTTCCCATGCCACTTTTCGAAAATAAAATCAGAATATTAATAGGACCTATCTGTTTGAGCAATAGGATTTCCTTATTGTATAATGAGGATTACATATGATAATACACATAAGTGCTTAACACAGTGCCTGGCACGTATTAAGTGTTCAATAAATGTCAGCTGTGGCTATAAATAAGCCTGTGATGCCAAAGAAGCTGGCTTTCTTAATGAGATTTGTTTTAATCTGTCACCCTGAGAATAACAAATGGCTGGCTAGTATATGGTTCATCAGTTTCCTTGAGACTTATGTACCAGGAAAACAAAATGACCCAAGAGGCATTTAGAAATTCAAAGGTACTTTTATTGAGAGATGAGCTAAACACCTCAATAGACAACTAAAAGGCTTAAAACCACTTTGGAAACATTCCTAAAATCAGCAAAATAAGATGTAGTTTGGGGCCTTTCCTGTTGGTTTAGAACTCTAGTTGGCTAAAGCCTTAAACCTGAAAACAATAAGCAGGAGATATTTTCACACCCAGAGCCAAGAAGCTGCCGGATGAGTCTCCAGAGTCCATGATGGGGTGGCCAAACAGATCTTGCCACTTTCATTCTGATGATGCCCATCTGGACTGTACAGACTGAAGACCGGAGTTCCATGTATTTGGAGTAGAGGAGTGCTCTGAAGGGGAACCATGCTTCCCCAGGAATCCACCTGTAATCCCAGTACTTGGGAGGCTAAGACAAGAAGACTGCAGGTTTGAGGCTAGCCTCAGCAACTTAGTGAGACCCTGTTTCATCACAATCCCGTGGTGGAGGAGGAAGTGGGTCTTCCTCATCATGCCAAGTGAGGAGAAGATCCAATGGGCAGCTCCTTGGAGGGATTAAGGGCCTGCAGGAAGGGAGACTGACATCCCCCTCCCTGGCCACTGCTCGCTGGGCTACGGAGACTCCATATTGGCAATGGATTGGAGCAGAGCACCATGAGGGAGTGCTGGAGAGAAATCCACAAGTGTTGTCTGGCGTCGGGGGACACTGGTGAATACCCAGATGTAGGCTGGTGCTTGGATCCCAGATAGAGAACTGTGATAGCAAGAGGCTGGAGCAGCCGGGAATGGTGGTGCATCCCTGGAATACCTGGACTTGGGAGGCTGAGAAGGGAGAATCACAGGTTCAAGGCCAGCCTCAGCAACTTAGTGAGGTCCTCAGCAACTTGGTGAGACCCTGTGTCAAAATAAAAAATGAAATAGGGCTAGGAGTTTGACTTGGAGGTAGAATGTCCCTGAGTTCAATCTCCAGCAAAAATACATACATACATACATACATACATATATACATACAACAGCTGGATCAGCCCACAATTACAGGGCAAGGAGAAAGGACATCAAGAAAGCAGCCTCCATGTCTGGAAGGCGGTGTGGCCAAGGCACCCTGGCTACCAGGTGGGTACTGAGGAGAGTAACTGAGCTCGAATTCTCTTTTCATAACCATACTCTTCAAAGGAACAGCACTTGGATGTCAGCTATGCAGAGAGCGGGGGCTGCCAAATAGAGCCAGACTTACCTTCTACACCACCCCCCAGACCACCTACCCCATCTTGACCCCAGGGAGCCAGCAACAGGAGAAGGAGACCAGGGAGAGCACATCCCAGCCTCCTCCCTAGGAAGGTCTTCTGCTCCTGGTCAGGCTGCGACTGCACAGAGGAAAGGCTGTGGATTGAATATGAGCTTGTAGCTTTGAATTGGACTGAACTGGACTTTCAACATCTTCTCATCATGGTAAATGTTCAAACATGTTTAGAACTGGTTAGAGAAGGATAATGAATAATAATTCACGTATATGAAGTTCCCATCACCAGCCGCAATGGCAACTGACCTGGGACCAATCTTATTTCAACTCTGCGCCCCATGAACTGGCCCTCCGTGCTGGCTTAAGCATCCCAGGCATCCTGTTGTTTCAGGATTGGGATTTGAGTCCTAAGTACAAAAGTAAGATTGAACCCAGGGGCATTTAACCTCTGAGCTATAGCCCCAGGTTTTTCCATTTTCTATTTTGAAACAGAGTCTCACTAAGTTGTTGAGGCTAGCCTCGAACCTGCAGTCCTCTTGTCTTAGCCTCCCAAGTACTGGGATTACAGGTGTGCACCACCATGCCTGGCTCCAAAGTAAGATTCTTAGAATTAAAATTGACTAGAAGACCCTGGCTTCTGCCCACTGTTTGTTTGTTTTTTTATAATCTCTGAAACATAAAGTTCCATGGGGGCAGTGAATGTTTCAATTTTAAGACTCTAGCCCCATGCTTATGATAGTGTATGATGGGTAGTGGATGCTTGATGAATGAATGAATGAATGAATGAATGAATGAATGAATTAATTAATTAATTAATGTTTTGTTCAAAAAAGTCTAGCTTTCCTTTCCCTTACCTAGATTCAGGTAAAGGACAAACTCTTGATTTTACTTAGTGGCTTGCTTCAATGCTCACCCAAAGTTGCTAAGCAAAGTGTCCCACCTGGAAGGACTGACTAGCAGAATTATCTTTTTTTTTTAAGACATTTGAAGTGGACGTTAGAACTTTCTTTGAAATCACTCGTTATCGTGACTTGTGAATCACAGTCCCGCATCATAATGAAGTTCAGAGTGAGAGGGACATAAGTGTCCACAGCACTCGGTGGGCTTCCCCTGGCTCCCTCCCCACTTCCCCCACACTCGATTCTGCCATTTACATTGGTAATTTCACATATGTGAGTAATGTCAGTGGAAGTGATCAGAATTATCTTTCCTAAAACAGAGTTTCAGGAGTGATTCCAGACGCTGCTACGGAGCTCATTTTCTTCATTTTGGGCATTTCCAGGAGAACCTGCAAACTGGTACCTCAGTTTCCAGTTTGTTGATGTTCCTTGCCCTCCTGGCTTTGTTTGATGGTTGGTACTGGGGATTGAATCCAGGAGCATTCTACCTCTGAACCACATCCCCAGCCTTTTTAATTTCTTTCTTTTTTTTTTTTAATTTTGAAATAGGATCTTGATAAGTTGCTGAGTCTGGCCTCCAACCTGTCTCAGATCCTCCTGTCTCAGATTCCTAAGTACTAGGATTATAGGCATGTTCCACCACACCTGCCACCCTCCTGATTTTATAATTTTCCCTGAATTGAAGCCAGTGTGAGTCCACATTCCTGCCAGTGATGGATCAGCAGAGGTGCATCTGTCGGTTTCAGTTTGCCATAGCCCCAGTTCTCCGCTATGGTCTGCCACTCGCAGCAGTCCTAAGTCATGGACCTGGCTTCGTGGGACTCAGGGTATGTCATGGATGAGACATTCCAGCAATTCCCATCCATTTGTCCAAACAATGTATGATCTCATCTATGAAATCACCTGGGCCCCTGCCATTCTTTGAGTAATTTTTCTGTTGTCCCCATGGTTTTGTCTCTAGAGTTAACTCATCTTTTTCAACCCCCCCCTTTTGGCCACGTATGTTTTCTTAATCTATTTTATCAGATTTTCTAATTTATCAGCATGAAGTTGTGAACAATATTTTCTTGTATGCTTAGTTTCTTGACCTGCAATTCTGATTTTTCTCTTTTCCTTAATGATGGCTTTTCTCCCTTGATTACATTAACTAAAGAATTCTTTCTTTTCTTTATTGACCACCCCAACATCTGCCAAAAGTCTATTTTTGAGCTTCGTCTCATCCACAAAATATTGAGTGTAAATATTGAGTATAAATACTTTTGAAAATATTTAAAAATATTGAGTATAAATATTTTTGAAAATATTTAAAAATATTGAGTATAAATATTTTTAAAATTTCAAATATATGGATAAGAGTCTTCCATAATTTCTAAAGCTTTACTTAAAGCTTTACTCCTAGTCTCTCTGTCTCTCTATCTCTCTGTATATGTGTATAATATACATGTCATATAAACATAATACACATATACATAATTCAGTATCCCTCACTTATCCATGCTGGGAATACATTCCAAGACCCCCAATGGATACCTGAAACTATAGAAAGTACCAAACCCCATACATAATATGTTATTCCTTATACATATCTATGACAAATTTTAATTTGTAAATTAGGCACAGTAAGAGATTACTTACAATAACTATAATGAAATAGAACAATTATAACAATATTCTATAATAAAAAGTTACATCGACATGTGGTCTCTCTCATGAATTTTTGTTTTGCTTTGTTTTGTTTGCAGTGCTGGGATTGAACTCAGGATCTCTCACGTGAGGGGCAAGTGCTCTACCCTTGAACCACATCAAAATACCTTACTGTACCATACTCACCCTTCTCATGCTGACGTGAGGTGGTATAATCCCACAGCTGACCACAGGCAACTGAAACCATGGGGAGCAAAACCAGGGACCTGTGTGTACGTGTGTGTGTGTTCACATGTGAATGTATATATGTGTATTTCTCTGCTTACAAAATATATATGTGAATGTATATATGTACATGTATTTGTAATTTAAATATATTCTCTCACATACATGCATATTTACATATGTGTGTGTGCATGTGTGTCATAGATATATGTATATATAATCTCAAGGGAATCTTTGAGCGGGCAGTTGGATGTCAGACACCCGTGATTCAGTGATAAAGTTGCCAGAACTTTGTCTAGATTGTTTATTAGTTTTAATTAATTTTTAAATTACTTTATACTCTTTAATCAATCTGGAATTTATGCTGGTGTATGTACTGTGAGATGAGGATTTAATTTTGTTTTATTTATTCCCTCCAATATTAATCAATTGTTTCAGTCTCATTTATTATTTCTTCTTACTCCATAGACTCGTGTGGCCACTTTTATTATCTAATAAAGTCAGGCCCATGAAAGATTGACTTGGAGCTATCTATTCTATCTCATTGACTATGTTAGAGTTATAGTTATTGTGACTAAATCCTATTGATCGATGTACAGCACTTACGTACCGTGCTCTTTTAATCATTGGGACATTATAACCTATTTTAATATCTACAGTCAGAGCATTACCTAATTATTCTCCAGTTTCAAATTGTGCTTTCATTTTCCCATTTATTCTCCTAGTTGAATTCTAGAGTCACTTTGTCCAATTCTTTTTCTTCCCTTCCCCTCAAAGGAAACCAAATAGACTGAAAATAAAATTGTGTCAGGATTTTTATTAGAATCGCAGCTGACCCCTATATTTATTTGGAAAGAAATGACATTATTAAATAACCACTCTTTAATTCTATTTATCTGGTCTTATTTTGAATTTCCTTGATGGTCTTTTGTTATTTCTTTATACATGTCTGCACACTTCTCCTTATATTCATTCATAGGCAGGTTCTGTCTTTACCCCATTTTATTTGTTTGTTTACTTTGAATTGAGCTGAGGGGCATTCTACCTCTGAGCTACAGCCCATGCCCTTTTTATTTTTTTGTTTTGAAACAGGATCTCACTAGGTTGCTGAGAGTCTTTGCTATGCTGCTGAGGCTGTCCTCAAACCTGTGATCCTCCTATCTCAGCCTCCCAAGTACTGGGATTACAGGTATGCACCACCACACCTGGCTTTACCCCCATTATAGAAATGAAGAACTTCAAAGTTGCCCAAGTTCACCCAGTAAGTGGTAGAGACTGGAATTGAACCCACATCCATCTGATGATGGCACCTGCCCTCTTAATCACTATGCTCCTTTATTTAAGATTATATTAGGCCTTAAATGAATTTTAGCAATTATTTTCCAGACAAACACCAATTTTATCACGACTTTCCAGTTTGCTAGCACAGAGCTTCACCTGGTACTTTCCTTTTCTAACTTCTTGAATCAACTGCTTGCTTCATTTAATTTCCTTCCTTCTCTTTTTGATGAATGGAAATCATGATGGCTGCCTGCTCCTTTCCACGGGCCCTGCCCACTCTCCCTGAATTCACAACCTTGCTATTCTGGCTCTTGTATGCACTGTCTTGTCAACCTCTTGCTGCTGGAATGGAGAGATGTTCACTTCTGGATAGATATGGCTCTGATTAGCAGAGTGGCTCAAATTCTGGATCCTGAAGGTCAAATGCTCAGTCGGCTTCAGGAGTTCCATAGTTCTGCTCTATGATTCTTCCTCAGCTGGCACTGAGTGGAGGCTCCCAGTCTCCCCCATCTCCACCTTGGTATGGTCCATGGCACAGTCAGAAATAAATGACACTTTGTAAAAGCTAGCCGGATCATGTTATTACCCTATTTAAAAAAAGAAAAAGGAAAAGGAAAAAAAAACTCCCCAACTCCCTTTGTCTTAAATAGACCCACATGCTTTACTTCAGCCGATGCTATAATTCAGATCTGTAATGTCCTCCAAAAGCCCATATGTTGAAGGCTTAGTCACCAGCCTGGGGTGTCGTTGGGAGGTGGTGGGACCTTTAAGGGGTGGGGCCTAATGGAAGGAAGCCATGTCATTGGGGGCGTGCCCATGACAGGGATATTGGGAGTCCAGCCCATTCCTGTCTTTCTGTTGGCTTTCCTGCCAGCATGGTGTGAGCAGGTTTCTTCCACCCTATACTTCTGCCATTGATACTCTGCCTGTCATAGACCCAGAAGCAATGGGACCAACCGACCACAGACTGAAATCTTGCAACCTGTGAGCCTGGATAAACCTTTCTTCCTTTGAAGTTGATTTATCTGCCCACAGCCTCCCTCTTTGACCTCCCTCCTTGATCAACTAGCTGGCATCTTGAGCTTTTGGCCTCCAGAACTATGAAAAAATTCATTTCTATTATTTAAGCCACTCAATCTATGATAGTATATTATAGCAGCCTGAGTGTATTAAGACATTTATTCATTGACTCGTTTGTTCTCTTATCACCTGTCTGCTGACGTGAGGTGATATAATCCCACAGAAATCTCTTCTGTCCTGTTTTGCTATTGTTGTTGTACTGTTGTTTTTGTGGTACTGGGGATTGAACCCAGAGGTGTTCTACCTACGACCCGCACCCCCAGCCCTTTTTATTTTTTTATTTTGAAATAGGGTCACGCAAAGTTGCTGATGTTGACCTCTAACCTGCTGGCTTCTTATCTTCACCTCTCAATTTCTGGGATTACAGGCTTGTGCCACTACTCCCATCTTTTTCTGTCTTGTTTCTAGGGCCTGACACAGTGAGTGGCATGCTGTAGCAGCGCCAAAAATTCACGTTGGCTCAATGAATCAAGGAAAACTCCTCCCTTGCTGCCTCTTAGCTGGTGTCTCTGGATCACTGAGCTCCTCTAGCTCAGTTCCAAGTTTGAAAAAATGGTGAGACCACGAGGGCATTTTGCACAGAAAACTGAAATCATCCAGGCAAAGACCTTAGTTCTCCGCATGGCACATATAAAGCTCTCACAAAGTAGAGGCATGAATTAGCATCATCACAAGAACCATGATGATGATCGCTGGTGATCATCTTCATCCTGATCATTTCAATGTAAAAACGCTATCAGAAAGGCCAGTGGAAAGTTGCCCAGACAGAGCTTTGTAGGAACGAAGTCTATTTAGTTTGGAGTCAGATCATACGAGTCAAACAGCTCATTTTTAATTTAAAACGTTTTGGGGCCTGAGCCCAAGGATTGATCACTTGTTACAGGAACTAATTTTTACTAACTGTTCCTAAGGGAAATTAGTTATTATTATTTCTCACAGTTGTGGGAATTGCCTGGGATCTGCTACGTGGTTCATTCTCTGAGCTCTCCCCTGGTTTCCATGGGATGGCGGCTGGGGCAAGAGTCAACTCAAAGGCCGCGCTCACATGTCTCGTGATTGGCATTGACAGTTGGTTGGGACCTTGGCAGAGGTTATCAGAGGGAATGCGTGCCCAAGGCTTCAGCCCGGCCTAGGCTTCCCCACAGCATGGGATCCGCTGCACCAAGATTGAGCATTGCAAGACCTGGAAGGGCGATAGCTTTCCTTAACCTAGCCTTGAAATCACAAGGCATTTCTTCTGCTATATTCTATTTGTTAGAAGCCAGCCCATATTCAAGGGAAAGGAGAATTAATCCCTGCTTCTTGATGGGAGGCTGTCAAAGAATCTGTGGACATGTTTGAAGACCACCATGCTATTCAAATTGAGGGGAAAATGGCTGTATAGACCAGATGAATTTTTTTCCTCCTTTTCTCTTCTTTTTTTTCCCCTTACTTTTCTTTCCTTTCTCTCTCTCTCTTCTTCTTCTTCTTCTTCTTCTTCTTTTTTTTGATACTAGGAATTGAACTTAGGGACATTCTACCTCTGAGCTACACCCACAGCCTTCTTTATTTTTTATTTTAAAACAGGGTCTCGCTAAGTTATGGAGGGCCTCACTAACTTGCTGAGGCTTGTCTTGAACTTGCCATCCTCCTGTCTCAGCTACCTAAGTACCGAGATTGCAGGTGTGCACACCATGCCTAGCTTCCGATGATTCTTTATTAATTAGCAATAATAAATATGATTCTCACATGGCTTAGAACATTCATGTTGGCTCATGAATGCATTTCTCTCTCCAGATAGACATTATGGTTTGGTGGTTAGGTTTAGTTCTGGATTTATACTGAGCTAGGTTCGAGGCTGTCTCTACCACCTTTGAGCCTTGTGACTCTAGGTAAGTTTTTTTTTTTTTTTTTTTTTTTGCGGTACTGGGGATTGAACTCAGGGGCGTTCTATCTTCAAGCTATATCCCCAGCCCTATTTTTTATTCTTTATTTTTTAAAATTTTTATTTATTTATTTATTTATTTATTTATTTATTTATTTATTTTTGCGGCACTGGGGATTGAACTCAGGGGCATTCTACCGCCGAGCTACACCCCCAGCCCTATTTTTTATTCTTTATTTTGAAACCGAGTCTCAGTAAGTTGCAGAGTGCCTCACTAGGTAGCTGAGGCTGGCCGCAAACC
>PVLC010014950.1:0-38247 GCA_004027655.1 Graphiurus murinus
TTGTAATCCCAGCATTCGGGAGGCTGAGACCTGAGGATCCGGGTTCGCGGCCAGCCTCAGCTACCTAGTGAGGCACTCCGCAACTTAGTCAGACTCGGTTTCAAAATAAAGAATAAAAAATAGGGCTGGGGGTGTAGCTCGGAGGTAGAATGCCCCTGAGTTCAATCCCCAGTACCGCAAAAAAAAAAAAAAAAAAAAAAAAAAAAAAAAAAAAAAAAAAAAAAAAAAAAAAAAAAAAAGAAAGGGGAGCCTCGGAGGGACCCCCGTGGAGTTCAAACCTGAGCAGAGCGCGCACCTGTCTTGGAGTCCTGCTCGGCGCCGGTAAGTCAGGCCTGGTTTCTTTTGGTTTCTGGTTCAGTTTCTGGAGTCCCCCGGGAGCTACAACAAAAGGCCTGTAGACGTGGGACACCACGGTAAATGTCCCAGGCTTGACTTTGGGAGTGACGACTCCACAGAGTCCTGGTTCTGATTCTGGTCTGATAAGTGAGTGAAAAGGCCTTGTGAGAGTGTGATTGTCTTTGTTCTGTCTTACTTGTAAATACACATCTGCCGGTTCGTCCCCTCCCTCTCGGCCAGGATGGGACAGGGTGAATCGAGTGAGGGGGCTGTTTTAACCCCCCTTGAGTGCCTAATCAAAAATTTTGCTGATCTTAGGAGGCGAACTGAAAAACATGGAGCCTCCATTGATGCTTTCACATTAAAAAAATTGTGTGAAAGGGACTGGGCAAATCTTGGAATCGGTTGGCCACCAGGGAGCACCCTTGATCCACGGATCTGCTGAGCGGTCCGTGATGTCATCTTTGAGGGATGGGGCCGACTGGATCAATTGCCGTATATCGAAATCTGGAATGATATAATTTGGGAAAATCCACGCTGGCTCCGCGAGAGCGTGTCTCGGGGTGGTGGCTCTCTCGGAGGCGGCTGCAAAAGATCAGGGGTTCAGGAGGGGGCCCCTAAGCCAGTTCTGGTGTCTGTGGGCGATCACAGAAAAGACCCAAGAAAAAAGAGGCCCCCATCCCGGCCCTCAGCTCCTGTCTTAACAGCACTCGAGTCACCCCCTAGAGTCAGGCGTTTTGGGGGAGACACACCCCCACCCTACCAGGGAGCACAAGGCAATGATGATCCAAGGGACCACCCTGCTCCTACACCTCTGTGTCCGCCCTCGCCGGATAGCACGGCGAGCGCCGGCAGCCCCCCCACACACTCGGTCCGGCACCCGCTTCGGAGCTCCAAGGGGGGGAAAAATAGGGTCAATGTGGTTGACCGATCACGTCAGTGCGGTAAAAATGGCTTTAAAGCTCCAGCGGAGGGAGCGAGGAAAATCGATTCTGGAACTCGACTAGTTAGGTCTGGCTTCAAAGCTAAAGCCTCGGCTGTTGGGACCTCCTCTACTGGGACATTCCCCCTCAGGGAGGTAGGAGAGGCTGATTCTGCAGGGCGACCACTCCAATCTTATGTCCCATTTACCACCTCAGACCTTTATAACTAGAATAATCAAAATCCCCCGTTTTCTGAAGACCCAGAGGGAGTCGCCTCCCTTCTGGAGTCTGTTTTCTATACCCATCAACCCACCTGGGATGACTGTCAACAACTCTTGGGTACTCTTTTTACCTTAGAGGAAAGGGAACGGATAAAAGCAGAAGGGAGGAAACAAGTCCGGGATCACCGTGGTGACCCCACCTCTGACCAAGAACTGATAGAGGGGGCTTTTCCCTCTAGTCGGCCTAGATGGGATCCCAATTCTCAGGCAGGAAGTGAGTCCCTTGACCGGTACCGCCAGATTCTATTGCGGGGCATCCGGGCTGCTGCCCGGAAGCCCACCAATCTCACAAAAGTAATTGAGTGCAAACAGGGACCAAATGAGAGTCCCACTGCCTTCCTGGAACGCCTCTGTCAGGTCTACAGAACCTGGACGCCCATTGACCCCAAGGCCCCGGAGAATGGACCGGCTGTGGCCTTGCAATTCGTAGCCCAGTCAGCCCCTGACATTAGAAGGAAGTTGCAAAAACTGGAGGGGTTTGAGGAAAAGTCCCTCACAGAGCTGGTGGCAGTGGCCCAGAGAGTCTTTAAAAATTGGGAGGACCCGGCTCAAGTTACAGCTGAGTTAAACAAGGTGACAAGGATTCTCTTGGCCAGGAAAGGAAGGGAAGGACCCTGGGGGAAAGAACGGAGGGTCGACAGGAACAAGGGCAGGGGTGGAAGCCTCGGGAAGGACCAATGTGCCTATTGTAAACAGACAGGACACTGGAAGCGGGAATGCCCCAAGCGGAAGAAAGAGGAGGCAGAGCACCGAGGGGCCCCAGTGCTTGTTGGAATGGATTAGGGAACTCAGGGCTCCCAACACCCCCGGGAGCCCAGGGTAAAACTCTCGGTAGGGGGTGAAGTCATAGACTTTCTTGTGGACACTGGGGCCAGTTTTTCCGTAGTGAAACATCCTGTGGGCCCATTGACCAGGGACAAAACCCGGATTGTGGGGGCGACAGGAAAGCCAAAAAGCTACCCTAGGTCACTGGGCCAAATTGCAAACTTAGGCAAAGGGACCGTTACCCATTCCTTTTTGCTTATACCTAAATGCCCAGAACCTTTGCTGGGCCGGGACTTGCTACATAAATTAAAGGCTGTCATCACGTTCTCAGAGACTGGGAAAACGGACATAGAAATGGAAGGGAAGATTCTGTTAACTCTTCCTGCGGATGAAGAGTATCGCCTCTTTGAGGTCGAGTCCCAGTCAAAACACGGGCCCCTAGTGGCCTGGGCACAAAAAATCCCAGGGGTCTGGGCAAAGATGAACCCCCCAGGGCTAGCCCGACATAGAGCTCCCATAGTGGTTCAGCTAAAGAGCTCAGCAGTGTCCATCCGAGTCAAACAATATCCGATGTCAAGAGAAGCCCAGAGGGGGATTAAAGTTCACATTGACCGGCTAAGGGCTGCGGGGATCCTGGTTCCCTACAAGTCAGCCTGGAATACACCCCTCCTACCTGTCAGGAAGCACGGGACAGGAGACTTCAGGCCGGTGCAGGACTTAAGAGAGGTGAACAAGAGGACAGAAACCATTCACCCCACGGTCGCAAATCCCTATACCCTCCTTAGCCTGCTGCCCTCTGACCGCACCTGGTACAGTGTCCTCGATCTCAAGGATGCTTACTTCAGCCTCCAGCTGGCCCCCCAAAGTCAGCCCATCTTTGCTTTTGAGTGGGCGGACCCAGAGGGGGGAGAATCAGGCCAGCTTACATGGACTCGACTGCCACAAGGGTTCAAAAACTCCCCGACACTGTTCGATAAGGTGCTTAGCCAGGACCTGCAGGGCTACCGAGCAGCCCACTTGGACATTACACTCCTCCAGTATGTGGATGACCTCCTAGTGGCCTCGACCACCCGGGATGGGTGTGTAGCAGCCACCAGGGACCTGTTGCAGACGCTTAAGGCTCTCGGGTATCGGGTATCTGCTAAAAAGGCGCAGCTTTGCACCCAGGAGGTAACCCATCTGGGCTACAAGCTGTCCGGAGGGAAGAGAACATTGTCCGAGGGCAGGATCCAGGCCATCCTACACATCCCTGAGCCCAAGACCAAAAAACAGGTACGGGAGTTTTTGGGGGCGGTGGGCTACTGCAGGTTGTGGATCCCTGGCTTTGCTGAGATTGCCAAGCCCCTGCACGAGGCTACAGCGGGAGGAGACACCCCTTTAAATTGAACCAAGAGGGAAGAAGAAGCCTTCCTGACCCTAAAAGACGCTTTGGTGAGTGCCCCTGCCCTGTCACTCCCCAATCTGGACAAGCCTTTCCAACTATATGTAGCAGAGGCAAAGGGGATGGCTAAAGGGGTGTTAACCCAGACCTTGGGGCCATGAAAACGACCTGTCGCATACCTCTCAAAAAAACTGGACCCAGTAGCCTCGGGCTGGCCCGGGTGCCACAGGTGCTTAACAGTGTCATATATATGTATGAACAAACACAAAACCAAATCAGGTTATGATCAGTAAGTTTTAAGAAATTATTTTGTGCATGTTTAATCAATGAAAAACATCATGGCTTAAAGTTCATCTGAAGCACGCTTTTCAGGGCATAATTGCTTAAGTCATGAACAAGTATCACTAGCTGTGGGGAATACTCTTTTAAGTTATTCACGTATAAAATACACGTTTTCTTAACGTTAACATTCAAGTGGATATTATTTCTGTTTGCAATTTTATGTCACATTTGCTGTCTAATTGCTCCATATGAGAAATATTCCTTCTAAATGACCATTAGCCTCTGAAGAAATGGCTTTTCTATTTATAAATATGTTCTGTCTTTTTCTCTGAAGGAGGTAATTCAAAATGATAGTATAGTAAAAAGGACTTGACAGAGAGACATGTAAAATTTCAGGGGGACTAATTTTTTACTCATGAAACCATAAAAACTTTCTTTGTCACATAATTCAAAAATATTTCCCAACAATTAAAACTTCAGAACGCAATTCAAATGTGTCCTCAATACATGCCTGAAGTGCTATGATCACAGTGATCCACTCGTTAACTTTCTTTTTTTTTTTTTTTTTTGCGGTACTGGGGATTGAACTCAGGGGCATTCTACCTCCGAGCTACACCCCCAGCCCCTTTTTATTCTTTATTTTGAAACAGAGTCTCACTGAGTTGCGGAGTGCCTCACTAGGTAGCTGAGGCTGGCCGTGAACCTGGATCCTCAGGTCTCAGCCTCCCGAATGCTGGGATTACAAGCGTGCGCCACCATGCCCGGCTCACTCGTTAACTTTCTACTGGTCTCTCATTTCTCCGTTTATGAGTGCTGGGATTTCAACATATGATATGACTATTTTGCAGATGCATTCACAACAATATGATTTTAGAGTGACAGATAAAAGACAGTAACATATTGATATGTTAAACTTGAAGGAGTTTGGACCTCAGAATTTAAAAAAATCTTATAACTTATATTCATTTATCTTAGGCAAGCTATTTATTCCTTAAGAAGTCCAGTTTTGTTAACAGTAAGATGTAGAATATATTGATCCAAGGGTGGTGTTGTAAACAGGAAAAAAGACAGTAATGACAAAGTTGCAGAAATAACTTGTAAATCCTGTGCATTATTCACTCATGGACTTTATCAGTAAATCTCATAGTTACCCTTAGACCTACAAATTCAAACTTCAATAAATGCCTAACAAGCCTAAGTGTTTTATCCAGACTCTTCTGTCACTGACTATGATCTGAAAGAGACCGTCCTCTTTCCTGGGGATCTGTACTCCTCATCTTGGCTTACTCAAAATACATGCTCCTCTTTCACTGAGATATCATGGCACTGTGCTGCAGCTTATATGAATCCCTGACCAAACTTACAAACTACTCTTCAGCCATACCCAATAAGATTATATGTTTTCCCTTAAAGTGATTTTGTATCCCTGATCTGAAAACCCTCACTATTACCCATGTGACTAAGAAGAGCATTACCTGGGAATATATGTGCTGTTTCCTACACTATAGATCCAATATGTTTCATGTGCCAAAAACCCAAAGAAGGATCCAAGTTCATAATCCCACTTTTTTACAAGCAACATAATCTGCAATCTATCCTGCTCAGGTAGCTATTAAAAGAACTTGCTGGCTTTAACTCGAACAGAAAAGGAGAAAAATAAAATAAAATGAAATAAAGAGAGGGGAAGGAAGGAAGGAGTGAAGGAAGGAAGAGATTAAAGAAGTAAAGACGACTAGAAGCTTTTGGACACAAATCATATTCTTTCAATAAGGCCATGTAATAGAGTCAAATGGGTTATTTGCTTCTCCATTTATTTTTTCTTAATATAAATGTAAGGGAAAATACTGCATTAAGACATTCTGTAAGCCAGGTGTGATGGTTCATGCTTACAATCCCAGTACTTGGGAGCCTAAAACAGGAGGAAACAGATTTGTCCAGCATCAGCTGCTTAGTGAGGCCCTCTACAACTTAGTGAGACCCTGTTTCAAAATAAAGAATAAAAAATTGGCTGAGGGTGTAGTTCAGAGGTAGAATGCCCCTGGGTTCAATCCCTAGTACTGCAAAAAGTAAAAATAAAAATAAAATATTCTGTGTTATTGATAATAAAACATTATATAGTAGCCTTTGTCATATACATTCCATATTCTAAAATATTATTTAATTTTTATGTAGTTGCATTCATTAATTTTTAAATTGTCATTTGAGAACTTGTTTATTTTTATCGTGTACAACATGACATTATGAAGTATGTTTAAATGTCAGAATGCCTCAACTGAGCTAATTGACGTATGCATCAAAGTACAATAACTTCTAATTGCCACTCATCATATTTGGTCATTAAAATTTTCATCACTAAAACATTTCTATAAAGAAAACATAGGTTGATTCTATGAAGTAAAAAGAAATAATGCAATAAAATATGGAAAAACAGACAAAGGAATACAATTTTCATTTAATAAAATTTCTCAGTGCTAGGTATTTTAGTAGATGAATTCATAAACCCTTCTTCTAAGACGGAAAGAAATCATTTTTTTTCTTTTTTTTAAACTCCTCAGAAAACCACCTAGTGATGTAATCAAGTTTCTTATAAAATCATGGATAAAATCATTCCGTTTCAACCTCCTAAGTCTTAGAAACACAGAAACAATCCTTGAAAATGCAACAGGAAGTGAATAGGTACTGATTGGTGTTAAAGGTAATATTGCAACAGAAAACCAGATGAAATACAAGTGAGAAATACTCATTTTCAATGAGAAACACAGAGTTGTAGGGAGGATATAGGTGTGAATCATTCTATTATCATTGGAACTATAGCAATTTTCACCTACTGCAAAACTAAAATGAAAGAACTAGTCAAAACTAAAATAATGTCAATAACATCAATATCCCTTACCCAAAACTATATGAAAATGGCTCAGCATATATAATTGCTAAAAAGGCACATAATTCTTATACTAATAACTATATAATATAAAATATGATTATTGGTTATTAATATGATGCCTTATATCTGATTTTGCATATTCATATTATTATTCAGCTGCTAAGGTATAGAGGTGAGATCCGAACCTATCAACAATATTTTATTTTGATGGGAATCATAGCATAAGTGTGTTCAACTATTGACTTATTTTCTATTAAAGAAACTTCGAGCATGATTCTCAGTGAAAATATAAAGACAGAAAACACTTAATATTTATCTGTTTGCGTCTGTTTCCTAAAGACTAAAAGTGTCTAGGAAATTATTTCAATTCCTATAGCATTAAATAACACTATGAATAATAATTTTTCAAAAGCTCTACTAATTTATACTTAGGATAAATGACATACTTTTGGGGAATCGTGGAGGATTGTCATTGACATCAGTGAGTGTGATGTTGACTATTGTAGTCCCAGCTAATCCTCCCAGTTGTCCTCCCATGTCTTTGGCTTGAATGAGGACTTGGTATTGTTCTTTGACTTCTCTGTCCATGTTTGGCAGTGCTGTTCTAATAATACCTTAGAGAAATAATAACAATAATTAAAATATAAATATCACAAATCTAGTGCTTTCCATAATAAAATAGATGGTAGCAACAACAAAAATACTCTACTTTTTATTATGTTGAATATGCTTACATTTATTCACTAGCAAAGACAAGTAGAATAAAATCATGTCTTTTAAAAAGTAAAAAACTCAAAATGCCTATTAGTAAAGTCCTAATTTAACATATTATGGTAGCAGGCACATAATGAAATACAGTGCAGAGATGAGAAATAATTGAAAAATAATACATTCTCTCTAAGATCATCACGGCTCATTTTGCCCCCTAAATCTGACATTATTTATACACATGAGTCTATCTTTAAAAAGAAATTATTACAATTTTTGATGAAAATATACATATGAAACATATAAGTGGTTAATCTGAGTTAAGTGCAATTTTCAATAATTACCATTTTCTTCTTAGTTTTTTATTTCTAGGGTAAACATATTACTTAAATGAAGAAATAACTCCTTTACATATTCTTTTTTGTTTTGGGGTAGTCACAGTAGTAATTTTAGTAGCAATTTTCACTTAGATGTCACTAAAATTTGCCATTGATGGGACTTTATTTCTCTTGTTCCTCTAGCACCTGGAACAGAGCCTGACGTTTAAAAAGATCTCTGTAAGTAATTAACCAAATAAATGGTTGGGTAAATGAATGAATCTATAAGCAATTCAATTTATAATCATAAATACTATACTGATTATGCATATTTACACATGGTATCAATTTTCTACCCTTGTGCCCGATTTTAGAACTAATTTATACTTATATTCATTCATAGTGGAGTAAGTGAAGCCTTCAGGATTATTTGCAAGCAAAATTATGAATAAATTTTCAAATGATGTTCCAATTTACAGTCAATTGTTTTAGGGCACAATGAGAGAGCCTTTGTCTTAACTCTGTCATGGATAGTGTCCTTTCTTCAAGTGGCATGTATGAATAATGATAATATCAGTCATCAAGATGAAAATATAGCATTTGAATCATGAACCCAAGATGCATATTCATTTTATATGCAGATTCTACTTTCTACTTAACAAATGCTACTTTGTTGCTAATTTGGAGCTAACTACAATCTGAGATTTCTTCTGACACTTGGAAAAAATAGTTACAAAAAAAGACAACCTTTAGTTTTGCTACTGATGGCTTTATTCAAGAATTGGTAGTAGCACCATTTTGATTCATACTGTTGTTCTTGTCTTCAACTCAAGCTTCTGATGCTTCCCTTCTAAGGATCTTAAAATGAAGATGTTTCATCTCTAAATCTCAGTGTTCTGGTCCTACATATCTTATGCTATATGACTTCTGCCTAAAATCTAGTGCCTGTGTTTTTTAGATAAATGTCTGATTTTGATTCATCAGCATACTGTCTTGTCCAGTTGTTGACAAAGTTCAACCTGTGGGGTCCTCTCGAGGAAAAGGGGGCCCCTACCCCGATCTCCCTGGAGTCTACCCCAAGAGGGGGTTCCCCGCGGAAAAGGAAGGTCGCGCCGAAATGAACACACGGCGGGGACTGACCATCGGAGAACTCATCCGTTTATTACATGAGGGGCAAGGTGTTATATAGGGCAGAGCGAGGGGAGTGTCTTCTTGTAGGGCCAATCAGCGTAGAGGTCATCTTGATCACGCCTCTTTGGCCTAATCCAAAAAGCTGATCCTATCAATGGCTTGATCACGCTGAGGAGACATCCCTCCTCTAATCCTGGTCTCTGGTAAACAGTCTTAGGTCTCCACCCTCGCCACTCCTTCTCTGTGCCATCTTTGATGTATTTTTGGGCGGGGCTACTGTCTTCTCTCTGGGGATCTTTCCCCACACAACCTCTATACAATTCATTTCCAATGTGAAAATCATAAGTATGTGCATTTATAGTTAAGTATATATGTATATATAAAATATTTTTCTTCACTTAATGTATTTCTGAGTGAAAATTCTCAACATATAATTATGTAAGAGAAAGAGAGGAGAGGAGAGGGAAACAGAATCATGAACTTGTTTCTCTCTGGCTCCTTGCTGAACTATGTAAAAACATATCTGCTGGGATCTAGTTAGGTTAAAATAGTAAGATGCAATTTCAAAACAGAATGAATAGGCATTATCAGACTTATTTTAAGAATGGATATTTTTCCAGTAATTTTTAAAAGTTTTCAAGACCCCTCCATTGCACCCTCTGCTCTGCCCTCTGCCTTCAGTGTTATACTCAAAAACAGAAAAACAGAAGACAGCAGATTTGAATTTGGAAAGAGGGACAGGCTTTATATGCAATTTGAAGAAGATTCCTTCCCACCAGAGGTCACATTCTAGAAATCCTGCTCCAAAGGAAAGAAATGAGGTTTTTTTTACACTTTATAAAGAGATGAAATCTGGGGAATCGGGCAGACTACAAAATTTAACAAGCTAAAAGTATCTTTCATCACCATGCTGTTTTGAAAAAGCTTAGGAAGAAAATTTCCTTTTCAAGAAGTTATGCCTTTTATGTTCACATGTTCATATTAGCTGCTTAACAACAAAAAGAAACAAGTAAAAACCTAATCTATGGTCATGTTGCAAGAGTGACTTTGCATAGAACTGTGATAAGGTTCTTCCATTGTAGAAATTGACCATTAGAAGTCAACGCTACATATTACTGTTTCAAGTCTTATGTTTAGGTTTGTGTCCATCTGTTTCTACCTTTCAGAACTTAAAGAATCAGTGACTGCCTTTTAGGATTAATAACTGATGACTGATGAGGAAAAAGAGAATTTTGAACTTTCTAAAATGGTATAAATACTCCCTGATAGAGATGCCGCAAGTTTTAATTGATTTTATATAATTCTATAATAAATCACATTTATTGGATAAAAGAATGGAGAACTAATTATGCATTTAATCGTGGAATGACTTTAATGTCTTATAACTGATGAAATTTCAGATATATATATATATATATATATATATATATATATATATATATCCAAGACAACTAGAATAAAAGCAAAAATGAGAAAAATATTCACTGAGATATAATTTCTGTATAACTCTCTCTATATATAGTTAAGAGAGTTACACACTTAAAATAACACATTAGGCTAGGTACAGTGGCACATGCCAGTCATCCCAGTACTTGGGCATATGAGACAAGAGGATTACAAGTTTGAGAACAGCACATGGTAACTTACTGAGACCATATTTCAAAATAAGAAGAACTCTGGTATAGTTCAGAGGTAGAACACCCCTGATTTCAATCTCTATTACCACTAAATAAGTAATACAATATATATCAAAGGACAGTAATCTGCAGAAGATACATTTTTCCTTCTGCAATAATCCTTATGCTATTTACAAGTCTATCACTTTTTTTTTTTTGCAGTACTAGGGATTGAACTCAGGGGCATTCTACCTCCGAGCTATACCCCCAGCCCTATTTTTTTATTCTTTATTTTGAAACAGGGTCTCACTAAGTTGCAGAATGCCTCACTAGGTAGCTGAGGCTGGCTGTAAACTAGGATCCTCTGGTCTCAGTCTCCCAAATATTGGGATTACAAGCGTGTGCCACCATGCCTGGCTAAGTCTATCAATCTTAATGGATCTCAACTTATTTTGTAAAAGTGGGTTAAGTGTTCCAAGAATAACATTTTGAGATGAAAATAATGAAATACTATACAGGGAACAAATCACAATCATTACTAAGTGTCTATTTAGGATATGATTTTATAAGAGCCATTTTGTGAATAGAGGGATAGACTGCAGGATCAGACCTCAAACAACAGATTTAGCCAAGCTTTGAACTAAAATGCCTGTTTCCTTCACAAGCTGTTATTGCAATTAATGGTATAACCATGAACATTTTTCCATGTTCCCTCTAGGTCTACATTTCTAGATTTCTTACTTCTCTCTGACTCCTGGTTGTCTTAGGCCAATTTGCAAGAGATTATAGTGTAAGAGGACAATGAGCTTGAGTATTTGTTCCCATAGGACCCTACATCTCACAGTACCTCATGTCCGCAGGACCACACAAATAAATTTCACAAGGTGATGAGTGTTGTGAAGCAAATTAAAACAAACTCCTTTGAAGAAGGTGTCAGAATACTCTTCCCTTAGGGCAGGCTTTAGAGCCAAAATCTCAGAGGAGGGCACTGGCCCATGGAAAGCAAAAAGTGGGGCATTGCAGGGATGGGAAACAGGAAAGCATCCTACTCCTGAGTCTGCCAGAAGAACAGTCAGCAACTAAGGCAGCTAAGGCCAAGCTGATGAGAGAAGCTTGGGATGAAATGAGCCCACACGGGGCAGAGCAGAGGTCAGGCAGTGTTTATCAAAGATAAATATACCTTTGGAGCAGCATTTTGAAAATCATGTTACATTTGAATGTCTTTTGCTGATATCTGCTTGGTGACTGAAATGCAAATACAATTTGAGGGACTGTCTTACATAATCCCAAGGTCTACAAACTATATCAGTTGTCTACCAGATCTTAATATAGGTTTACTGTTATTTTCTGAGACTACTCCATAGACAGATGATAGATACATGATAGATAGATAGATAGATGATAGGAAGACGAATGTATATTAGAATGATAAATATGGTTTGGTTTCCATTTTTAGTAATGCAGTGATGATGTGGATTATGGAGAGACCTACTAATCAAAGGTGTGGGTGACAATGTCAAAGATAGGATTGATAACCTTTTATTCTAAAACAGATAATGACTATGGTACTTAATATGTATTTTCATTTTGATTGGACTGAGATATTTCTAGAATGAAGATACTACAGGGTGTGTCTGTGAGGGCCTTTCTAGAGATGATAGGCATGTGGAAAAGTGAATTAAGGTGGGAGTCTATCCCTGAATGTTGGTGGCACAATAAGTTAGGAAACTATATGTTAACAAAGGGCAGAAGATGGAGGAGGCAGTCTGAAGGTGAGCTGGGTTCTTTCAGAGCAGGTAAATCTGTTGCTGCTGCTGCTGCTAGTGCCTGAGAACCTGGAACAACAACTCTCACTCTTCCACTGTATACTCCAATCAGCAATTATCCAGAGAATTAATTTCCAGGCCTTTCCATCCTGGACTACAGGTACACCACTGGTCTCTCATGTTCTGAGGCACCACTTCATAGAATGAAAAGCTATTGGCTCTTTCATCTCTCTGGTTTTCAGATGGCCACTTGTTCGATTACTCAGCTTCTGATTGTGTAAACTAATTTAAAAAATTACATTTTATAATCCTGCGCATGTATATCCTGTTGTTTCTGTCCTTCTAGAGAACCCTGAGTAATATCATGTCATACAAATAAATATATTCAAGAATGATGATGAGCCAGTCCGAGTGGCTGAAATCTCAGTTCATGGGAGGCTGAGACAGGAGTATGAAAGGTTCAAAGGCACCTCACCAATTAGCAAGATATTTTCAAAAATAGGACTGGGGGTATAGTTCAGAGGTAGAACATCCATGGGTTCAATCCCCATTTCAAAAAAAAAAAAAAATCATGGTATAGATTTAAAGAAAGGATAAAATAGCTTAGACCATTTGAATACTGCAATTAAAAAAATGTTAGATACACTATAGACAGATAAGAATGGAGAAATTCCAACACAAGATACCTTCATTTCAATCATCCACTCCTACCAGTGACAGCTCTGGGGTGGCTGTCATTTGAAGTCCACAGCTTGGAGCTTTTCACCTCCTGCTCTACAGCCACTCAAGATTACCAAATCCCCTATGCCTTCCCAAGCTTCTCATTCTCATTCTCTCTGCTCTTCACAAATGCCTGCCCAGGGGAAGGGGCTGGTCGTTTTTCTAGTTTCTTATGTCAATCACTTTTTTTCCCCCCATGAACCCATTTCCGCCTCACTCTACATCTCCAGAAAGAAATGACTATAGTCTACATAGCACTATAGTCATAGCATACACAACATTTGTTGTACTTCTTTGCTTTCCTATCCTCTTTCACTAGACTGAAAGTTATTAAAGGTCTGAAATAAGAATTTTTAATATTTTTTATTTTTTTAATGAGAGCATGTCTGTATTCCTATTTCACCTTTCTTAAAACAATTTATTTTTCACTAACTAATCTATATCAGTGATGTTATTTTAATTTAATTATTACTCATTAATTTAAATATATATATTTCCTTTTTAATCATTTCCTGAAATTCAGAAAATATGAGGTTGTTTTTTTTTTTTTTTAATTAAGGGAAGATGCATACTTTGTTCACATGCCCTTTCTAGGACCTGAGTAATCCATTTGTATTATTTTTTCCCTTAAAGCTCTTTATTTAGTATAAACAGATGGAGTTAGTTTTCTTCGAAAAGCCCTTTTCATTCTCCAAGCTCATTTTCCTCTTATTTTGAGGCTAAATACCTAAGGAGAAATGTCTATGCTTTATTTTAATCAATCTGAATAGTGTCCTGGAAGAAGAAAATATCTTCTGATAGACTATAGGGAACTAAGTCATTGTATTTTCTCCAAGTCCTAGAGATTTTGACCAGTACTACATCCTTTGTAGGTCTGGGGGCTGAATGAGACATGAATGGTTCCATTCTCCATTCTCTATTTTCTGAGGACTACAGTCCAAATGAAGCTGCCAGGCCACCAGTCTATTCTCGGTTGAACAGCTATAATGGTGAGGTCAAAATGATCCTCAGTTCTGACATCTTCAGAGTCTGTCCATGTCCATCAGAGTCAACTCTGGCACAACCTCCACCTTCCTGCAGAACTCTGTGATGGTCTCTCCTGGCACTCCCTTGTCCCCGTGCTTCACCTCTACCCATTGTTGCGGTTCCTCTCCTGGAAATGTCCATCCTATGTGGCATGCTCACAAAATCCCCTCCACTGCCTTAAGATATTTTCTCAAAGTCATATTTATAGAACTTTGCTGTATGTTTTATCTACTATCCCATGCTGAATTAGTTTCCTATTGCTTCTTTGACAAAGGATCATGAACATAATGACCTAGAATAATACAAACTTATCTTAGAGTTCTAGAAGGCAAAAGTGCAATATGGATCTTACTAGGCTTATATGCAGCTGGCAGCAGAATTCTCTCCTTTTTAAATGATTTTGACCTTCTAGGGAATGTCTTACTATTGGTATCCTACCACTCTTGTTGTATTTCTGAGGCAGCGACAGAGCATCTTCAAATCTGACTCTATTCTTTTCTCTGATTCACTTGTAAAGATCCTTGTTATTACATTGATATACCCAGGCAAAACAAGGTGATTCCTTCCCATCTCCAAAACATTATTGGGGAATACTTTATTTTGTGTATATAACATAACATATCCACAGGTTCTAAGAATTAGGAAATGGAGAAAATATATATTTTATATATAAATATAAATATAGAAAAATGTATATATCTTTAATATTTCATACCTCTTCTTTTTAATCTTTCTGTCTTTATCACTTATTGCTCTTTAAAACTCAACCTATTTCTCTGTTATTCTATTTGGTTTGTGTTGCCCCAAATAGAATGTAAGATAATGAAAGCATCCCTCCCTCCCTTCCTTCCTTCCTTCCTTCCTTCCTTCCTTCCTTCCTTCTCCTCCTCCTCCTCCTCCTCTTCCTTCTTCTTCTCTCTCTCTCTCTCATCTCTATTTCTTTCTTCTTTTTTATTATCTAGCTAGAAGAATGTAAGGTCTATAGTAGATTCTCAATAAATAATAGTAAAATACATGAATTAGCAAATAATAATAGCTAAAGTAAGGAGTGAAAAGTAAGAATGTATCCTTCCAAGAGAAGCTACGATTTAATATAGCTCTAGAAATTCTAATCTTTATTTAAATATGTTTATTACATAATTTTGAATATAATGACATTGTTGGCATAATCTTACCGTATTATAACTGTTGTATCATGAAAATCATCTTATTCTTTATTTGCAATATTTGGGATTGAACCAGGAGTGCTTTATCCTTGAAGTATATCCTCATCTCTTTTTACTCTTTATTTTGAGAAAAGGTCTTAATAAGTTGCCCAGAATGACCTCATATGTATGATCCTCCTGCCTCAGCCTCCTGAGTAACTTGGATAATAGGTGTGTGACACTACACCTATATGAGAAGCATCTTCAATAAAGTTATTTTGGGACTCAAAAGAGCACTCTCTTAGTAGATAATAGGCTCCAGGTTAACTAAGTCATGACTAACCTTATATAAAATAAGAATTTGAGGGGAAACCATTAGAACATATATTTAATGAACAAATATGTTAAAGATACAGGATAGAAATAATAATAATAGTAAAAGATTAAAAAATTAACTTTAGTAGGCATAATTTAAGTGTCTATTTTCAATTCCAGAGCCAAGTAACACTAAAAATAGTCCGTCTTGTGTCAGTTTATATGAAAGCTTAGTTTTATTTGATATAAACTTAATTCTTGTAAAATGTAAATTTTTTTTAAATATTCAATTTTAAATAATATTAATAAAATCTTATGTACCTCACTGCACAGATGAATTATATGATTTTTAAAAATAATTTGTTGAATAACAATTTGGATAGCAAGAAGAGTTACCAAGTTGTCTTCAGTAGGGAAATGAAGAGATCATATGATGTCATTTCCCAACTATGACCTGCCTCAGCTGTCCCTTAGGAAATAATAGCTATTTGCCCCAGGAGTTTTTCTTCTCTCTAAACCAACTGTATCTGTCCTGTCCAATAGTAAAATTATTTATCATATACAGTTGTGATGCATGAATTTTTTTTTTTTTTTTTTTTTTTTTTTTGCGGTACTGGGGATTGAACTCCGGGGCATTCTACCTCCAAGCTATACCCCCAGCCCTGTTTTTTATTCTTTATTTTGAAACCGAGTCTCACTAAGTTGATGCATGAAATTTTAATGAAATTGGTTTAGATCTTGATGGGATTCCACCAATAGATGAATGGAAATATGCTTGAGGATTTACTCAATGCGTCCCAGTATCTCAGTAGCAAAGCACCAGTCCATTCTTATACTACAAATGTATATATAAATTAGTACGCACATCCAGGACCTAGCAGGGCACTGTCTGTGTTAAAATGGCCAGTGATGTCAATCTGACCATATTATGACAAAGCTCTCTTTTTTTATAGAAAAATACAAATGAGGCCAGAACTCTTTCCTCTGAATATATATTATTTTAGCCATTGAGAGCCTTTTTCCTCTGGAGCACCATAGAATACAACTAGTTATTCTTCTACATGACAGTTCTACAACTTCCTGAAGGAATTTATCACATGTCTCTGGAGGATTTTCCTTTCAAGGACAAACATTCTGAGATCTTTCTGCTGATGTTGGCACCTCACAATTTCTAAATTAAAGCAAGTGAAACTCAGCAGAGTTTTCTTGAAGTGTGACAATACAGAATACAAGGAAATCTTTGTGGTGTAGTTCTTGTCACATAATAATACTACACATATTAGGGCGTTACAAAAGGCAATGGATAGTGCCGTTCTATCTTAATAATTATGCATTTCCTTGGCACATTTTTATTAATATTTATTTGCATCTATTGATTTTTTTGCCCTTCCTATGTCCACAATCAATCCTTGTCTTAATGCTTCCTGGCAACTCATTCATTCTGGCAAATCACTATTTTGAATGACTGTTTTGTATAGGCAAATACTCTTGTCCTTGAAGGAAGAAGTTATTCTCTCTTTGTATCACTAGCACTGAAATCTGAGTTCTGCAAGATTTTACTCTAAATTATTTCAAGTCAGAAGGCATCATAAATATTTGCATGCCATTATAAAGTACTGGCTCAAAATATATAGTATGGTTCATGCTGAAATATTAATATGAGGCTTTAGAATACCAACATATATTAAAATATGAAATAAATGTCAATTTCACTTAGAACATGGGCCTGAAGATTATAATCTCTGAATAAAAGGTAATATGCAGATTCAAGAGCAAAAATCTTGAGAAAATTTGTCAGTAATGAGAACCACCTTTATCAGATTTCCCTAAAGAGATCTAGGAGAAAATAATCCAGCATGAAATATCAGAACAGAAAAAAATAAGTTTTCATGAAATTACACTCTTACTCAACCAGTTTCATATGAATTCTATAAAAGTATATGTACACATAAAATAATAATTCATAAAAGGAAATATTTTTGAAAATATACATATATTAAAGGATATTGACAAAAATTTTCTGGAGACAGATGTTGGTGATGGCTACATGATAACAAAAGTGTGCTTATTATTGCTGAATTGTACACATGAAGTGGTTAAAAATATAAACTTTATACTGTATATATTTCTCCACAGTACATAAAATTAAAGTTTAAAGTTAACTGAGGGTTCAGATCATTTAGACAAATATAACATATCATAAAGATATAATACACAATATAGCAGTCTCTAGTTACCTAACTAAAAATAGTTAGGTTGAATCACTTAGGAAAAAATTTAAGCAGGGTGTGGTGGCACATGCCTATCATCCCAGTACTTGGGAGGCTGAGACAGGAGGATCCCAGGTTGGAGGAATGCCTCAGCAAGTTAGTGAGATTCTCATCAATCTATTGAGATCCTATTTTTAAATAAGAAATAAAATTGGGCTGGGGTATAGCTCAAAGGTAGAATGGCTATGGGGTCAATCCCCAGTACCACCATAAAAAATTAAACACGTTAAAATAATTTCAAACATGAATTATATAGTCAATTATTCATAATAATATTTATTTTCCAAAATGGAATATCTCATTATCAATGTTATTAACTGGATAAAATATTATATTATTAGTGTTTTTACTTGTTCTTACTAAATTATAAAGGCTTTTCATCATCTCCAAAGATTAAATATAATGATTTATATAATAAAATGATATATAACATAATAAATTTTCAATGTTTTATAAACATTAAGAATATTATTATTTTAATGATTTATAGATTTACGTATACTTGATATTTTAAAAATATCATTTACTAATAATTTAAGACATATACATGAAAATTTCAGGAATGAATTACTTTTTGATTATGATAATTGTCAGTAAGACAATTTTATTTTTTATTTTATTTTTTGTGGTACTGGGCAAGAACATTTTCCCTGTAAGGTATATCTCCAGTCTTTTTAATTTTAATTTTAAAACAAGATCTCACTAGGTTGATGAGAGTCTTACTATTTGATGAGGCTGTCCTCAAACCTGCGATCCTCTTGTCTCAGCCTCCCATGTACTTAGATTACATGCATGCACCACCACACCTGGCTCAATAAGACAAATTTAAAAGAACTATTAGGTTCTTGATTAACTTTATAGAATACTTTAATATATGTTAATGTCATAAATTTATGTTTAGGAATAAGCTAGCCATAAACATTTTGATAGGTATGTTAGAAATGTTTTACAAACATCAATATCAATACATGAATCTTTTTGTCTCATTTCAAATGAATAGAATGGACATATTTAAGCCAGGGCTGGTGGCACACATCTATAGTACCAGTGACATCAGAGGTTAAAATAGCAGGATTACAAGTTCAAAACTAGGCTGGGCAACTTGTGAGACCCTGTCTCAAAGTAAAAAATTAAAAAGGGTGGAGAATACATCTCAGAAGTGAAACACCCATGGATTCAATTCCCAGTATCATACATTAAGAAAGGGCATATTTATCTTTTCCCAAATATTTATGCTCCAGAAGTTTTTATGTGACTCTTTAAAAAAAATCTTTTAAACTATTTTCTACACTAACAGTGGAAAAGCTTAGATAATATTGGTTTTTCATGCATTTTATTTAATAACAGCAAAAATAATCATAAAAGGAAGCTCTCTGGGTGGAACAAATGGGGACTATTTCCGAGAAATTGCAATTATTCTTGATTTTTGATTTACTCTTATCTACCACAAGGTGATGAATTTGACAAAACATCTTCTTAATGGTTTCTGTGCATGAAGAACTGGTTTTCATTCTCTTAATGAAGTGCCTCATCATCTACTCTTTTCCTGTCTAGTGGTCTGAGGCATTGCTAGCACCAAGACTTCTGTCTCCAGTGAAAATCAATGTTTCAAAAATCTATTATGTTTATGGCACAATTGCTTCACATTTGGTTGTAAATAATAAACATACATAAAATAAAAATAAAATTTTATAAAGCAATAGTACATATAACGTATTCTGTTGTAAAATAATACATTAACATTAGAATTTATCTAATGTTGATACTGACGAAGTGTAGTCAAAGGAAGTGCATGTATTTTAACTCATGTAGGTGCTCTCTGTCTGGTAGTAGACTGAGGAAATTATAGTCTTAAACCGTTCATTATGCTTAAATTCATCTCTGTATGATGTTATCTTTTTAGTTAGATATTCATTTCATCTGTATCACATAAAGATATTTTACCAATATTGTCTTTCACCTTTCCTTGGCTACTCTATTTTGAGTATGTAAGCATATGTCATGGTCAATCATTGTCATCCCATAGAGATACTTTAATTCTCATTCAATTGCCTCACCTATCTCTATGTGACTTTTTAAAATATAATCTTCTATCCCTTCTGTCTCTAAGGAATATTCCTCAGAGGCTGAAGGGATCATTACTTTCATTTATGGTAAGATTGCTCAGTTAGGCAAATTTGGAAAAGATATAACTGTAAGAAAAAAAAATGATTCACAATGACCCTATCTGATAAAAAGAAATTAGACATTTTCCCTTCATTAGTCTGTATATTCTGCTTATTCTCCAAACTTCTTAATTTCTCGGGAACTTTGTAGCATCATGAACTTCATTGAACAACATCCTAAGTCTCCAATATTTTCCTTTCTTCTACAAATAAATATGAGTGTTTTTCCGCAGTTAACAACAACCACAATTTTTTTTAACAAGTAATAATGTCATTTCTTGAAAAATAACTTCTTTATGTCACTTCTCCTAACACTCTCACTGGTAACATTTGACAGTCTGGCTTTTGATTTCAGACAATTCCCTAACCAAAAGGGGGTTTAGCCTTTCTGGATTCTCTTCTGCTTCTACTCCCTTCTTAAAAAAGCTCTTAAATGACTAAAGTGTCCTATGTTCTTTTTTAAGTTTATAGGAAGGAATTACTTGCTGCTTTACTCTTAGCTCCTTAATGACTTCTGTTCCCCTAGAAGTGAGAAGACAATGACAGTTTCCATTGACAAAGTTTTTCAGGTTCCACATATCTACTTTAGTTGAGAAATACCAATCTACTTTATATTCGTAGGCATCATCTATATATGGTTATTATTAAATAAATATATCATTGGTATACCAAATTTTAGCACATACTGTATGTGTGTGTGTGTGTGTGTGTGTGTGTGTGCGCATGTGTGCATGTGTGTGCCTGTGTGTGTGCATTTATTACTGGAAATTGAACCCAGAGGCATTCTACCTCTGAGCTACAAACTGTTTGTTGTTTTCATTTTGTTTTTGTTTTAATTTGGAAACAGGCAAGATCTCACTAGGTTGTGAGATCCTCACTAAATTGTAGAGACTGGCTTTGAACCTGTGATCCTCCTGTCTTAGCCTCCCAAATACTGTAATTATAGGTGTGCGCCACCATGCCAGTCTAGCATATACCTCTTAAGAAGTATAATTTTTTAAATATTTTTATTCCATTGTGTATTCACATGTGTGAGTATATGTATATGTATATGTATATGTGACATTTATATAATATCTAAGAGGTACATCTTTAACATTAGTCTTTAATGATTATTTATATAATTAAATATAACTTACCTGGTATGTTTTGACAGTTTCCCATTACATCAAGCTATAATGCACTCTGTAAGAGCTGATAGAAGGACAGTAATCTGGATTTTCTACTTTCACTGTTAATTGGTCAAAGTGGATGAATCCCCTGAACAAAGTATTCAGCATTCAAAAACACATTTTCTAGAAAGAGGAGTGCCTCATTTTATATAAAATGGGCTGGGGATACAGCTCAGTATACAGATTGCTTGCTTGCATATTTGAGACCATAAGTTGGAGCCCCAGTTCTACAGAAAAAAAGGTAGGGTATAAAATCTTCAGAGTGCCTGTCCTGCTGCTCTTTCCTTGCTACCCATATTATATTTGGCTTGAAACACACAATTTAATTGGTTTTCACTGGAAATGGGATTGACTTTCAAGACACAGGCTAACACAATCGATGGTCTTGGTGTTTCAAGTTTGTCAGCTCTCCTCTTCATCACAAAGCATGTCTGTCTTCACCTAAACCAATATTCAGACAGCAATAGAAGCTCCAGGAGCTTCCCATGCATTGATTAGGCCAAAAATGGAATATAACTGAATCCAAACAAGAAACCTGAAATGAAAAGCTGCTTTAGCTAGAGGAATTTAATAAAAAAGTAGACTTTTGAAAATTTTAAAAAGGACAGAAACTTTAGAAGTATGTGTTAAAAGGGTTTACATTTACCCCAAAACTCCAGCAACCAAGCAAGATGCTATTTTCTTTGATTAATATGCAGCTCACTGAATCTTTATTGCTGTACTAGAATAGGCAATTTCCCATGCCAAGATTTAATTAAGGTTTAAATATTTGAAGGAGTGGTGATAATGTTGTCTCTAATAAAAAATTTACCTGTCTTGGGATCAATAGAGAAATAAGGTTGCCCCTGAAGAATGCTGTAAACAACTCTGGCACTGTTTCCATAAGTTGGATCATCTGCATCTGTGGCTTTGACCTGGAGCACGTAAGCACCTGGAACATAAAATAAAGTTACTATAACATATTTCTTTTACCGAGTTCAAAGTCATATTTATTAACTGCTAGGCTTCAGTTTTTCCTTTGGAATTTGTCATTTCTAAGAGAGCCCATGAATACATCATGCCACTGAGGATAATTTAACCATTGCAATCAAAACATTGGACAATGACAAATCAAAAACACACTGAGATATCATATCACATCACCCCAGTAAGAATGGCTATTCCTAAAGAGCCTAAAGAGATAACAAGTGCTGGTGCAGACGAAGACAGAAAAAAACACTTGCATGTTGTTGTCTAAAATGTAAATTAGTAGAGCCAATGTGGAAAACAGTATTCAAGTACCTCAAGAAACTTAAAGTAGAACTATCTTTTGATCCAGCAATCCCACTACTGGGAAATGAAACCGGTTTGTCCAAGACATCCCGTGCTCATAGCAGCACTATTCATAATAGCCGACAACTGGAAAAGTACTAAGTGACAAACAACTGATAAATGGATAAACAAAATGTGTACATACACAGTATTGAACACTATTCAGGCATAAAAGAATGAAACCCTGCCACTTGTGACAACATGGATGAGACTGGAGATTGTGGTGTTAGCTGAAAAAAAACAGGCAGAGAAAGACAACCACATCATTTAGGAATCTACAAACAATTTCATAGAAGTAGAGAGGATTTTGATGGATACCAGAGACCTGTGAAAGTAGAGCGAGCCTAGGGAAGAAAAGATAAATGTTAATTAATGGACACTAAGTTACAGTTGCATAGATGAATTTTCTAAGTATCTCTTCCCAATGTTCTGCTCAATATTGCTATCATTAGATGAAAACAAACAAAACTCAAGCAGGTGTGGTGGAGGATGCATGTAAACCTAGTACTTGAGAGGCTGAGACAGAAGGATTTTAGGCTTGAGGTCAACTTCAGGAATTTAGTAATACTCTCAACAACTTAGTGAAACCCCATTTCAAAATAATATAAATACATAAGTAAAATAGGGTTTGGAGTTTAGCTCAGAGGCTGAACACTCCTGGGTTCAATTCTCAGGACCACCAAAAACAAAACAAAACAAAAAATACAAAACACACACAAAAAAATGAAGGGATAGTAATTGTAACAGAAAATTGATAGGTTGTTTATAGTTAGACAGAAATTTCTACTGAGCATAAAGTTATAGCATGAGCAGAGCGCTATGTTCCCTGGAGGCATTCAAAGTCTTGTATGCTATGGTATAGAAGAGTGAATATAGATAGCAATAAACAACAATGTGCTATACATTTCAATAGCCAGAAGAAAGGACTTTGATAGATTTCACCATAAAGAAATGATAAATGTTTGATGAGATGTATATTTTGATCAATTGTACATTATATAATTCATAAATGTATTGAAACATCATATTGTATACCAATAATATATAAAAGTTGCATATTTTCAAGTATCAGTTAAAACATTTTTAAAATATTGGACAATTATAGAGCTATGAATGCAAATGACACATATTTTAAATATCTACTTTAAAAGCTATTTCCAGTAGCTAGATCATCGAACTAAAACTCATCAAGATATCTTTATTGATTTATACACTGAAGAAAACAAGAACACCACTTACATGAGCTCATCTGCTTAATATGGGCCCTTTAATTTTGTGATTAGAATATCAATAGAGAAGCTAAAAGGTTTAGAGGCTTACTGAACTTTAGAGGTTAAGTGATTTACAATTTCAAGTTACAAATCACTGCCTATATACTAGCACTAGAAAGCCTTTAATTAAAAAAGAATAGTTGGGAAATTAAGAAACCATATATAATTGCAAATAATGCAGTGTCAAAGAGTTACACAGTACCTCGTGGTCTCAAGAGGTTTTTCTCACTGGCATTGGGAAACATTACATACAATCCAAATTATCTGTACCTTTTCTCTCTTTTTTGACATTTAGGCATATTTTTATATACTAAGAGAGGTTTAAAGTGTTTTTTTCTGAAATTTTCAATTATCCACTCAAAAGTATATACAAATCAGTCTTTAAGAACATTTCAAGTACCTCTTCCTAGTGTTCTGTTCAATAATGCTATTATTAGATGAGAACAAACAAAATCAAAGGTCTCATAACTTGTAGCAAAGAAAATCAATTATGTTGCTTATAGTTAGACAGAAATTTCTGCTGAGCATAAAGTTATACAGTAGTATAACTGTGTGTGGGTCTTAAAGGCATTTAAAATAACTCTTCTGTTTGGTAAAAACAGAGTTACCCCTTTCCATTCAGATACTCATACATCCTTTTATCTTAAGGTGCCACAAATTTGGAATAAACAAAGTTTATAAAGTCTAAGAGAATGAGTCATCTCTACAACTTTACTTTTTGAAGTAAAATATTATACTAGTGACAAGAGTAAGAAGTAGTAACTTTCTTTAAATATTCAATTTCGAAAGCTTTTGCATAAGAGGCCTTGGTGAATTCTAGCTGCATCAATAGATAAAAGATGTGTTACAGCAGCCTTTCCCAGAACAGGAAACTTCTAGAAGGAAAGTAGGCAACTATTACTAAAAAGTCAAGAGTGATGACTGATATTATCCATCATCAGCATTTTCATCACCACCAATATCTGCACTATCATTAATCATAATTTGAAAAATGTTTATTTCTATGAAGCATTGAGTATCTGCCTTAAAAATTCATAAAAACTTCCTTTATCCAATTCTATAGACATAAATATTTTTACCAGGAGTTAATTTCCCTCTTCTCCACAGTGATTTTTACCCTTTGAGGCTTTATCTGTGTTTTTATTATCCCTTCACCATGAATGCGTTTTATAGGCAAAGTCTACAAATTCTAAGTATTGCCTAAATTCTAGGTATAAATATTGAAGATGAGAAACTATTAATTATTCAACCATGTCGGCACATTGGAAGATAAAACACATTACTTTTAGAATCAAATAGGAAATAAAAATACTTAAGAAACAAATATATAGGAGCAAATTTAGTAAGTTTGCCAACCCAACATTATATGCAATGCACAATAAGGAATACACAGAGGGGTAAGAAATATCTTCTCTTTTATGTTTGCTTTTTATATTAACATGAATGTACTATAAACATGTTACACAAATATTTTATTTGAAAATTAATATTAAATTCATTGTCAATCATGTTTTAGAGTAATTTGAGAAGTACTCCCTTAATGCACCCAAGTAGCAGATATTTGTTTGAAAATCCCATTTTGGGCTACTCAAAAGGATCACAGAATAGCAAGAATTTAACTTGTACATGTACATTTCTCTAGCTTATTACTAAAAATGTCCACTCAATTCCAGAATAGGTTCATCCTGCCATAGGAAAGAGCAGATTCCCATGCAAATTCTATAAGAGCACATAAAACTTCCTGTTTGCAAGAACACAATTAAAATCTATGTTGTCACCTTGTTTGTGAGCTGATCATGGATTTCCTCCATGAAAATGAGGCAAAAGTCCAATATTTCATGTTCCTTTCATCATGAAGCCCAATTAAATCCCTGGAGGATGGAAAGCTCCAAGGTCCAGATAATGTGACAATTGCTCCTGACACTATCAAACACTAATAGCCCAAGAAGCAGGAGAAGGAGCTGTTTTGGGGGCAGATTTGGTGTGCAACAGGGCATTAACATACTAGTCAGTGACTCACACTGAAACTGGAGAGTTTTGTATATAGTGATCAGCTGGAGTTTGTATTCATCCCTCAAATCTGGGGATAACAATATGATCCTTCATGAAGTGTAGAAATAAGGTAGCTCACAGAGAAAGTAGTGCTTTATGAGCAGTTGGAGATAGAGTAGAATGTGAAACAGAAGACTGAATCAATTCAAGTTCCCACTAACAGAGATCTGATGGTTAGCAAATTAAGTAGTGCATTTTATAGTAATATTTAAAGCCAAAACTGAAAATTGTTTGATAGTAGTAGCTAAATTTTAAATGTAAACACACCAAAGAGAATAATGCTATGTAAAATTAAGAGCAACAGACAGAGAAATTAATCATTGAGAAGTAAAGAACCATGATGAAGAAATAAGAGGCATCAGGAGCAGCCCATTTAATGGAATCTGCAACTAATGGTTTGCTAACATCTAGATGACTGGGAGTTAGACTTCGCCTGAGATTCAATTTGAATACTGTTTTAGGTGAGACTACAATAACAAAATACTACAGGCTGGATAACTTCTTGTTCACATTTTTTTAAAATTATCTTTGACTTTTAATTTCATATTGATGTATCCTAGTCTTACATCATAATGCAGTTCAGTGTTCTGGGAACATACAAGCACACAGTACTTGGTGAGCTTCCATCCAGCTCCCTCCCACTCCCTCCTCTTCCCTAAACATGCTATTGAGATTGGCATTGATAATTTCACACATGGACATAATGTAAATGGAAGTTTCTCCTCCCCCCTTCCAAATCCCTTTAGATCCCCATCATTGCTCCCCTGGGGTCTCAGAGCTTCCTTCTTACTTTTCTGGAGCTAAGAAGTCCAACATCAAACCTTATTTTACTCTTTGAAAAATGTAGCTTCTCTCTGTGGATCTTCTTCCTATGCCTGCCCTTCAGACTTACAAATGACTTCCATATTCCCTATATCTTTAGCCGTATGTGCATAGAAGGCATTTACAAGGATTATTAAAAACACCAATTATTGCTGGACATGGTGGCACATGCCTGTAATCCCAGTTCACAGGCTGAGAGAGGAGGATCTCAGGTTCAAGGACATCCTCAGCAAGTAGTGAGACTCTCATCAACCTAGTGAAACCCTGTTTCAAAATAAAAATTACAAATAGGGTTGAGGGTATAGTTTGGAGGTAGAATGCCCCTGTTTTTAACCCCCAGTATTACATACATACACACACACCAATTATTGAGACCTCACAAAAAGATTTTAACTATTCTTGAGTATATAATTTATCAGAAAATTAATTTTTATCAGAAAATTTAAAAGTTTCTGTATGTGGGTTTGATGTGTAGCCAAGGTTTAGAAGTCTAGTCCTACATAATTTTCCTAAAAAAAATCATCGATTAGAAAAGGCTGCACAACATGACATCATGATTCTAATCTTTGTCTTTAGGGCTTGTGTATCCAGGTTTGTATTGTCAATTCATCAATATTTGTAACCTTTCACAAATTTGTATCTGCTTTACTTTCCTCATTAAAAAAAAAAAAAAAAAAAAAACAGGTGGAAAATCCACACATTTTCTTATGGTACTAGAGTAAATACTTAGAAATTACAAAAGAGTTAGTCATATAATAAATGATATTATATTTAAGTGTATGTAAAATAAAATAAATACCTATAAACATATTTTGTCTTCTTTTGCATCCTGCATATGGTGGCAACTCCCCAAAGTTTAAAATTAGTATGAGTCCAGTCACCGTCCTTTAACATTCAGATAGTAATCTGGATT
Source organism: Graphiurus murinus (assembly GCA_004027655.1). Classification (NCBI taxonomy): domain Eukaryota; kingdom Metazoa; phylum Chordata; class Mammalia; order Rodentia; family Gliridae; genus Graphiurus; species Graphiurus murinus. The sequence goes on from PVLC010014950.1 coordinate 27,573, forward strand.
TTATCCTCTATATGTCAGGAAAAAAAAATATTGAGATGTGTTTTTGAAATGCATTAAAATGCAAAAAAGGTAGACTATAATGATATTGGGCCATTTTCTTAGAGAACCAAGAAAGGAGAATTTTTACATTTGTTAAATCTGCCTGAAATAATCAGAACCTTTGAGATGTAATAAAAAAGACATATGTCAAAAAAATGCCCTGGAGTAGAAATGATGCCCCTGACCTATACTTCCAAGATCAGAGCAGACAATTTTGCTTTTCTTTGCCCCTGCCCTGACCCTGCTCATCCTGGCCCTGGAGTAGCCCCAGTACATCTAATTCCTTGACATCAACTTATGATTTGTGATGCAGTCCAAGGACTCAAAAGCACTCTGAGGTTATAAAATATTCCTCTCAGATATGTCCTAAATATTTTAGACTATACATATTTACACCTTGTGATTCAAATCTACTTTGATGGATAAGTGAATCTATTTTTATGAGCACTTTATCTCTCAATTGTGTGCCAAGAATTCTATGCCATGAGTACCAATACAAAGGTGTCTGGTGACACAATAAACTCCAACTTACAGCAATGGTGTGATATTGTCTCCCTTACACCTAATATCATTTGGAAATTACCTCACAAATGCTGTCAGGAAATTCTGCAGAAATTATGATCAAGTGTACTTGTTTGGATTACATTCCCTTCTTGGCTCTCAGCTTCAAAGCAATAAGCTTTGTATATATTCATACATTTATTTTCTGTATAGCATTGCACTTTTAAAGGATGTTATTTGCAGGAAAATGGATGGAATTAGACAACGTTATACTAAGTGAGACCAGCCAGTCAAAGAAAGTGAAAGGTCATATGGTTTATTTCATATGTGAAAGTTAGGGAGAAACTGAAATACAAGAGAGACTCCAGATAAAGGAGGAGAAACTCCAATGGAGAGATGGAAAGGGCCTGGGGGAGAGAATTGAGGGGTGAGAAACATTATGAAGGAAACACTTCAAATGATTCTATGTATATATGTGAAATTATCATTGCCAATCACAATATCACATACGGGGAAGAGAGGGTGTGGGGTGGGATCTGGGGAGAAATTCACCAAGTACATATCTGTATGTCCCTATTGCACTGAACTTCATTATAATATGCTATTGCAATGCACCAATAAAAGTATATAAAATTTGAAAAGATTAAGAAAATAATTGGTTCAAATATATTTAGCCAAAATCTTAAGGACGAATTAATGTAACTAAACCATATATGCCATTTACTTAATGTTATTTTTAATATTTTGTACTATTTTTGGTGCATTATAGCCTCACATACCAATGTAGGTCATAGTCATGGTGGCTTACCGACACACAGCACTTAGTGAGCTTTCTCCTGGCTCCTTCCCCACCTCCCTCTTCCCTATACATGATATTAAAATTGGCGTTGGTATTCTCACATATGCACATAATGCCAGTGGAAAAGTTTCCTTTATTCATTTTCCCTCTTCCTCAACCTAAACTTGGCTCCACTAGGGATTCTCATCTTTTATCCAAAGACCTTCTTGTATCCAGATTACTCCCTAACTCTCCCATATGAGAGGAAACATATGACCCCTCACTTGCTGTGACTGGTTAATGTCAGCTAATATAATGTCGTTCAGGTCCATCTATTTTCCTGCAAATGACATAATTTTGTTCTTTATTGCTTAGTATAACTCCTAGTATGTATATCCCATAATTTTGTAATCTATTGATCTGTTGATGGACACCTAGGTTGGTTCCATGATTTGGCTATTATGAATTGTGCTGCTATAAATACGGATATGCATGTATCCCTATGATATTATCGACTTTGGGACTTTTGAGTGATGCTGGAACTTTTAAGACTTTGGGAATCTTAAAAAGATGAACTAAATTCATTTTGCATTCTGAACTGGGCATGAGCTCCACAGGTTCCAGGAGCAAAATGTTATGTCAGATATAGAATGTCTCCCGAAGAGCTCAGGTTTGATATAATTAAGCCACAAGGGTTGTAATTTCATCAGTGTGAGAGGTGGTGACCTGAGTCTGTAGGTTATGGCTGGAGAAGATGGGTCCCTGGGGAGTATTTCCTTGGGGATCATATATGGTCCCTGATCCCCTTGCTTGTTCCTTCTGCTTCTGGCCTCCATAAGTGGAGCGCTTCTCTCTCTCTGTCTCTCTCTCTCTCTCTCTCTCTCTCCTGGTCTCACATGGACTGAATCAAGAATCTTCAAAAATACTAAGTAAATGGATCTTCCTTCTTTCCTCTAAGTTATGTGGTCAGATGTTTTAGAGTATAGTAGTGAAAATGCTGATCGAGACTTTGGATATCAGAAATGTCCCCTTTTCCCAGTTTAAAGTCTGACTTCAACTGCTCCCCTTATGGAAACTCACTTCTATATAGTGAGCATGTCTCAGTTCCAGTCTCTCACATTCCACTGTATCTTCTACCAGTCACCTAGAGTCTGATACTGTATTACTTGTGTGTGTGTGTGTGTGTGTATGTATGTGTGTGAAATCCCAGAAAGTACTATAGAACTTTGTACATAACAGGTGCTTAATAATATCTGTATTTTGTATACTGGCTGAAAAGGTGTTTTTGATCAGTTGATATTAAATTTTACAGTGAAGCCTGAGATTCCTTGATTCAGCCCAAATGCTCACTGTCCCATCTTGTCAATAACTGTGACAGTTGTGCTGTATTGCTATGGTTGCAGAAATCAAAGGAGTAGGTCCAAATCAAGTGTCCCAAGAAATCTTAGGAGTGATGGCAAAAGAATAGGAGGAATGAATCACTAATGTATCAGCAATTCTGACAAGTCAAGCTCTACTAATTCTACAGAAGGATATACAATTCTACTTTTAGTTTCAGAAAGAGAATAAGCTTTCTGAAGAGCAAACATTGATTTTATATCACAATATTTAGAAATTCATTTTAATAAAATCCAGAACCTGTTATTACAGGTCACATTACCTGGAACCAAGTGACTTTGACTACTGATTAATTCACAAAATCAGTTTAGTGGTTGACTTTGATATATTTGTGAAAGTACATCATGTGCATTAGGGTGTTCCTCCCTCCCACATCACCTTCAGGTAAGTCAACTTCTTTATTCATGTAAGGTTTCTCCTTTACATCTGGAGTCCCTCTTATGCCCCATCTTCTCCCTAACATCTGCATATTAGGGAGAGCATACAATTTTTTACTTTTTGTGACTAACTAATCTCACTTAACATAATGCTTTCCAGTTCCATCCATATCCCTGCAAATAATGGGATTTTGTTCTTTATGGCTGAGTAAAATTCCATTGTGTACATATCCCATAGTTTTGTAATCCATTCATCTGTTGATGGACATCTTGGCTGGTTCCATAGTTTGGCAATTGTGAATATACTCATGCATCGGTCTGATAGTTTGGTTTCCATTCTTTTGGGTAGATACCCAGAAGTGGTATTGCTGGATCATATGGCCCAGAAGTAGTATTGCTGGATCATATGGTAGGTTCATTCCCATTCATCTGAGGATCCTCCATATGGGTTTCCAAAGTGGTTGCACTAATATGCAATCCCACGAGCAGTGTATCAGGGTTCCCACTTCTCCACACGCTCCCCAGAATTTGTTGTTCATGTTTTTGATGATTATCATTCTGTTTGGTGTTAGGTGAAATCTCAAAGTAGTTTTGATTTGCACCTCTCTTTTGCTAATGATGTAGAACATTTCCTCATACATTTATTGGCCATTTGTATTTCTTCTTTTGTGAAGTGTCTATTTAGATCCTTTGCCCATTGTTTGATTGGGTTATTTTTTTTCTTAGCTGTGAGTTTCTTGAGTTCTCTGTATATCCTAGATATTAGTCCTCTATCAGAAGAGTAGCTGGCAAAATTTTTCTCCCATTCTGTGGGCTCTCTGTTGAGGTTATTGATAGTTTCCTTACTGCACAGAAGCTCTTCAGTTTAATGCAATCCCATGTACTGATCTTCCTTTGAGTGAGAAGGAGGGAGGGTGAGGGAGTGGGGTGGGAATTGGAGAATGGTTAAATGAGAAATGTGTGCATGTATGCCTTTATCAGCTTGTACCTAACAAAGATATATGATTATAATGCACCAATTTTAAAAAATTCACAAAATCAAAGACAGGGTGATATGAAGTGACTTTGCCACACTTGCAAAAATGCTCAAGAATTCCCATGAGTAGTGACAGCAATAGGAGCTAGTTTCAAAGTAGCATTGACTGCACACATTTTGTTGAAATATTCCCTAGCTAATAGAGAAATGTGTGTTATTAGTATATAAGAAATGCAATTTAAAATTAGGATTTTGATTTGCTTTTGTTGTCATGTTTAAATACTGGAGTGCTATAGGCTGACACTTGGTATAGGACTTAAACTTGTTTTGCTCCATTTTATAACTTAATCAAGACAAAATATTACTGTAGATAAACGAAATTTAGCCTTTACTAAATTTCATGTGCCTTCAGATCCAAATTCTTCCAATAGATTGATTAGACATCAGTTTGTTCAACCATAAAATGGTAGATTTGTAATAGTATCAGGAACCCCAGGCTGAACCCTCAACCGTGAGGCCCCAATAAAGACGCTGCCTGAATGTTGCTGATTCAAACCTCTCTTTATTATACCTCTCTCTCTGGGATCGAGGGCACTACACAAGCAGTAACAAACACAGCACAGAAGCCGTCTCTCCAAATAGTACCTTTCCAAAAGACTCCCAATGACCTCTCCCTCCAGCAATCCACCTTCCACTAGCAACCAACAACCTTTCCTCCCAGAACTTCTCCAGCAACCCACTCCAGCAACAACCCAGCCAGCCTCTCCCCAGCAACTCTCTCTTGGGCGAGGAGGTGGAGGCTCTTAAAGCCACACAGGGCCTAAGCCACGGGGCGTCTCATACAGCTCTCACCTGGGCCGGCCACGAGCCGGGTGTGCTGGTGCATGCAATCTGGCGTGGCACAGCCCTAGAATGATACCACCTGCAGCCACTTCTGGCACTCTGCCAGATGCCATCTAGAGGTGGGGTCTTTCTGGCCGGGCTAGGCCCCCGACATCATAGAAAACTTTAGATTCTGCCATGCTGATACATATTATGAATCCAGACAAACAGACCAATTGTATTCACAATTTCTGAAATAAATCTGATAGATTTGTCAATCTTCATACTACAAGCAAATTATCACTGCATATAAGATTTTATCTGGAGAACAGAGCTTATGATTTACATTTGAAATTACAATATGGTAATGGTTCACATGTCTATTTTTATTTTCACATTGTAAAGAATTATAAAAGTTGGGTATCTGTTGTAAAGCTCACTAAATATAAACAAAAATATCCCTTATGCTTTGTTAACTATTTTGAAATTTTCAGAGTAACCCATATAACTAAAGGAAGATAAAACCATTATATTACTAATGTATAATTCTTATGCAAAGTTCATGGAACATTGAATTTAACCTAGTACCTATACCATAGATGAAGATAGCTGGGATCATTCCTGTTATATACAGAGCAAAATGTACTTTGATTCTACTGTATTTTTTCCTTATGATTTCCTATTTTATTTTTAAAATATGCTTTTATTGATGCATTAGAGTCTTGCATCATAATGAAAATTATGTTGACAGGTGACATATATGCACACAGCACTTGGTACCCCCCTTCACCTCTCCATCTCCCCCTTTCCCAATACAGAGTGCTGAGATTGACATCAGTATTTTCACATATATTTGATTCTACTTTAAAGTATATGTTTAGCTGGGCATGGTGGCACAAGCTTGTATTCTCAGTTCTTTGGCAGTAGAGACAGGAGAATTGCAGGTTCTAGGACTGCTTCAGTAAATAGTGAGACTCTCATTAACCTAGTGAGACCCTGTTCTAAAACAAAAATAAAATAGGGATGGGAGTATAGCTTGGAGGTAAAATGCCCATAAGTTCAATCCCCAGTGCCAATAATAATAATAATAATAATAATAATAATAATAATAATAATAAATAAGTGTATGTTTGAGAACAAATATAGAACTACAGATTGCTATTCTTTCATGTATATTTATTTATTATATTTTTATTTTTAAAATTAATTAATTAATTTATTTATTTATTTATTTTGTGGTACTGGGGATTGAGCCCAGGGGCATTCTACCTCTGAGCTATACCCCCAGCCCTATTTTTTATTATTTATTTGGAAACAGGATCTCACTAAGTTGTGGAGGGCCTCACTAAGTAGCTGAGGCTGGCCAAGAACCCAGATCGTCTGGTCTCAGCCTCCCAATTACTGGGATTACAAGCATGAGCAACCACGCCCGACTCATGTATATTTATTTATGAAAGTACTATAATATGCAAAACGCTGTAGAAATAATATATATACATAATTAGATTATCTTCAAACCTATCCTACCCTGTATGATTGGCACTGTTTTTACAAATGCTACAGCTAAGTGCCATAATACTTACATAATAGTGCATGTTGCCAAAGTCATTATTTTTAGCAAATGATAGACTGAGGGAAAGCTCATTCAGTTGACCCAGAAGCCTTTGCTCATAGCCACATCTTGGACAATCTCCAGGGCACACAGGAGCTCTGTGGAAAGTAACTAAGCTGCTTCATATTGTCTGGCCAACCGATACAAACATATCTTTTAATTTGCCTTTTTCTTATTAATCAAGAAACTAGCTCTTGGTAAGTGTGGTAGCACATGTTTGTAGTTCCAGTATTTAGGTGGCTGAGACAAAAGGATTGCAGATTCATTGTCAGCCTCAGCAATCTAATGAGACTCTCAGAAACTTAAAGGAATCTTGTTCCAAAAAAAGGCTGCTGGTGGACGGGGAGGAGGCTGAGCATGTAGCTCAGTGGTAGAAAGCCTCTATTTGTTTTGTGTTGTTGTTTTTTTTTTTTTTTTCCACTGGAGATTGAACTCAAGGGCATTCTACTTTCCAGTTATACCCCCAGTCCCTTTAAAATTCATTTTGAATAGGAGCTCACTAACTTCACTAATGTTCTTCTTAAGTTTCTGAGGCTGGCCTCTAACCTGAAATCCTCCTGCCAAGTATTGTGATTACAGACTTGCATCACCTGGCTCTTTTCTTGTTTTTCAATTAAGGTAAACAAATAGTCTATTTAGTTAAACATTATTTTTAACATTATTTTACATTTTAGCTTTTCTGATATTAAACAGTTACTAATGGATCTATATTTAGTAGAAATTTCAAATTAACTCAATGCTTAGAAAATACATAAGGAATTTTTATAATAGTTATCCATCATAGCACTAAATATAAGTAATAAAACCTAGTCACTATATATATTATATATGTACATATTTATACTTTATGGCAGGATCTGTCCTTGAATCTTATCATTTAAAACTCCATAGTACAATTGTAGCTCATATGTTGAACACTCAACAAAATAATGGAGGAATTGATCTGCTATCTAAGCCCTGATTTTAGATGCACTTGAACCCATCATAAGTTATTGATTAGGAATTTCAAGATAAATAACAGTTGTCATACTCAAACCAAAAGTAAATTGCAAAGCAACATTTTTAAAGTTATAGCAAACACTATTTCCAATACTTAATTAAGAACTAATGTCCAGGTTTCTGTGTTGCATTTTTTTGTACCAGCTATTATCTGTGAGTTCTTTTCTATGCCATAACAAATTAAGCATTGATGCCTCATGCTGATCCTCCCATTACTGGAAATAATATTTTGTCAGAACTTATTCCCATGTCAAGATGTTCATGATACATGTGTAATGTGCTTTATTGCCACACTCTCACGAAGACAATAAAGAAAATTATAAGAAGCAATTGTAGGACTTACGACAAATTTATTATCATTATTCTATCTGTATCACGAATGAAATTTTTAATCAGAAAAAAAAAGATTGTTTAAACCTGACACAGATTGGCTGTGTTACTCTCATTATTTAGCACTTATCTTTTCAGTACTGAGTCTTGTTTTTAGACACTATTTGGTATGATTGAAAAAAAAATTTAAATGTTTGTGATTGAGTTGATAAAGATAAAAGTTGAAATATATAATACTACTATAAAAACTTTAATGAATATATTATTATAAGAAAGTAGTTAAAAGAGAAATTTATTCTATTTATGCATGAACATTTATGGTGGCATGAGATGTCATATACAAGATCTTCCTTACAGTTAAAATTTCACCTGTGATTTTCACCCATTTGCCCTCACTCAAACCTTTGGAGACACCAAGAATCTACAACTTACATGGTGACCTTTTCAGGTTGCAAATCAGTTATCATGTTATCCTTTGATGTTTTCTTGTTTCAACTGAATGTATTCACCTTCTTAACCCTTTGCCTAATATAACATGCTTACTCACTTTCTTGACCCACCATCCATGGTGTTTGGATGCTGCTAAATTACTTCTTCCATATAAAAATTCACATTTGAATTGTATACAAATCAGGACCAGGTGATATAAAATTACACTTTAATATAACACAGAACCTGTAGTAACTATTTTAGGTAATGATTATATTGTGGGGGTACAATAGTTAAGAATAAAAGTAATATTGAGCAGTGTAATGTATATATAGCATAAGCCCGGATTAGCTCTAATTTTATATTTCCATCTTTTTTCTTTTAATTTCAAATTTCCTTTTAGGTTTTTTTGTTTGATTGGGTGGTTGGTTTTGTCTTTTTTACTAATTAGTCAATTATTTGAGCACTGGATCTAAATAAATTACCTGGAAATATAAAATAAAGAATGTGTGCATTAATGATAGTCTGAGAAGAGTACTATATTAGGTAAGTCTGAAGCTGCAAAGAAAGGTGAACTTATACAGTAGTATTCACTGCACTGGTACCAAATGTCAGAAAAGACAGGTGATGAATGTGTATTTTTAAAATAATTTTATTTTATTAATATAAGTTTATATTATTAAAAAGATTAATTTTTATATGAAACTTAAAGACTTCTTGGCCTTCGGGCTTTAAGAAAACAACTATTAGTTAATTACAAACATCTCACCTACTAGCCCGTAGTTGTTAGTGTTACTAACAACACTAGGAGACAGTATCTTCTTTTAATTTTTTAGAAAACTATTTACAATATTTTCTCTGAATACTGAAGGAAAATATCTTCATGGATAGTGAAATTCATTCATAATCTAAATATCTAGTGGCTGTTCATGATAACTCTTTGTAAGTTTTTATTGTCCTTTCTGTGTAGAGAAAGCAAATATCATAGTACTCATAATATATTAAAATATGTTTTTTAAAAATCCAGAAATGTATAGTGAAAAGCATTCTGTTTCTTAATATTATTATTGGCATTTAAGTAATCAAATTATATTTTCAAGCCAAACCTTTACTAATGGCTATGATTTAACTACTATAAGTAAGAATACTTTGCTGCACATAGAAATAAATGCATATAAAAAAATACTTTTAAGCCGGGCATGGGGCGTGGTGCACGCTTGTAATCCCAGCATTTGGGAGGCTGAGACCGGAGGATCCGGGTTCGCGGCCAGCCTCAGCTACCTAGTGAGGCACTCCACAACTTAGTGAGACCCTGTTTCAAAATAAAGAATAAAACATAGGGCTGGGGGTATATCTCGGAGGTAGAATTCCCCCGAGTTCAATCCCCAGTACTGAAAAAAAAAAAAAAAAATTAAGCACATACTAGGTATTTAAAATAGGAAAACATATCTGATATTCCCAATTATATATTTATGATAGAAAATATTACTATATTTTAGAAGTTTGTCTTACATTCTTAACATGTCTCATTGTACATAACATGTTGGATTTTACATATATTCTTTAAACATATATTCAATAAAGAAAAAAGAAGGATGTTCCAAGCATTTTCTAAAATATACAATTGGGTTGTTAAAAATATTTGCTATCTTAATTTTTGAACTGAAAAATGTGCAAGGGCTATTTTTTCTTTAAGTATTGTCACAAATTAGAAAAACAAAGTGGGAAGCCTGGAGATCTAGTTTGCAGCTCTCTGCAGGGGTGCACTAACATTCCTATTAGGAGGCCTAGGAGTCTCTGAAAACATTCCCTGACCTGTCACCACCCCTCAGATTCTGCAAAGCTGTGGTTTCCTGCACCTGTAAAAAGAGAGGCCAACATTGCCTTTGGGGGACTTATCTTCTATAAAAAATATCACCAATAAAAGGTTCTGAAACTAGTCTCTGAAGCTGCTTTTACAGACGGAGTGTGAAACAACATATTTTACTGAAAGAAGCCTCTTTCCAGGCTACTTATTCACATGTGGCAACCTTGATAACACAGGCTTCCTGTGCCTTCTTCAATGCTGAGCAAAATCAGAAAGGCCTATTCAGCAGCTCTTTTGCATTCTAGACTTCACAAAAACATGGTTTTTCTTATTTTCTCTTTTCTCTCTGTGGGATATGGAAGTAACTCTATCCATAAAGAAAAAATACTACTGTTTCCCAATACAGAGGACTAAGAGTGGCTGCCTTTGCCTAAATCCCAATCTGTGTTAGTATCAGAGGCCATAGCTGCTTTGCTTAGCATATAAATTACCCTACATTGTCGATTTCTGATTTCTATTGCCTACAGAATTAGAAAAGGCATTAGTTATAGACTAAGACACTTCCTTTCATTTTTTTTTTTTTTTTTTTTTTTTTTTTTTTTTTTTT
>PVLC010014951.1:0-38288 GCA_004027655.1 Graphiurus murinus
ATACTTATATTATTGTGCAAGCAATCTCCAGAAACTTTTTTGTCTTGCAAAACTGAAATTCAGTACCTATTAAACAACAAGACTTCCTTCCCTCTGGCTGAGGTAACTACCATTCTACTTTCTGTCTCTATGAATTTGACTATAGTAGCCACTTCATATAAGTGAAATCATATCCTGTTGGTCTTTTGTAACTGGCTTATTTCATTTAAAATGTCCTTACTGTTCATCTATATAATAGCATGTATCAGAATTTTCTTCCCTTTTTAACCTGAATAATACTCCATGGTGCATATCACATTTTGTTTATCCCATCATTTGTTGATTGACTCTTGAGTTAGTTGATGACTCTTGACTATTATGAATAATGCTGCTGTGAACCTGGGTATACATATATCTATTTTGAGACCCTACTTTCAATTTTTTGGATATACGTAGGTAGAGTGCCTGCCTAGCACATGCAGGGCTTTGGCTTGGATCTCTAGCACTGCAAAAGTTATCAAAAAATAGTTTTTAAAAAATACATATACTAGAAGTAGAATTGCCAAATCGTATGGTAATTTTGCTTTTTTGTTTTTGTACTGGGGATTGAACCCAGGGGTGTTCTATCTCTTAGTTATGCCCCCAGCCATTTTTATTTAGAAATAGAGTTTCACTAGTTGTTCAGGATCTTGCTAATTAGGCTGAGGTTGGCCTTGAACCTGTGATCCTCCTGTTTCTGCCTCTCAAGTACTGGGATTACAGGTTTACACCACTATGCCTGATGTGGTAATTCTATTTTTAGTTTTTTGAGGACTGTTATATTGTTTTCTATAGTGGCTGTATCATTTTGCATTCTCATCAACAATGTATGAGACTCACATTGTGGTTTTGATTTGCATTTCCCTGATTTGTGATGTTGAGCATCTTTTCATGTGTCTTTTATCCATTTGCATATCTTATTTGGAGAATGTCTATTTAAGTCCTTCATTTAGTTTTTAATCAGGTTATTGGGTTTTTTGTTGTTAAGCTTTAGGAATTCTTTATATTATTAATATTAACCCCGTGTCAGATATGTGATTGGCAAATATTTTCTCTTATTCCATGGGGGGCTTTTAATGCATGTCCTTCAATGCATAGAAATTTATTTATTTATTTATTTATTTTTTGTGGAACTGAGGATTGAACCCCCTCACCTATGCTAGTCAAGTGCTGTACTACTGAGCTATATCCTCAGCCCTTTTTAAAATTTTGAGACAGATGTTGCTAAGTGGTCCAGGCTAGTCTCAAACTTGCAATCTTCTTGCCTCAACCTCTCTATAGCTGGGATTTTACAAAAGGTATCTGACACTGTACCTGGCACCAAAGTTTTTAATTTTGATGTAGTTCAATTTATCTATTTGTGGCTTACTTTGGTTGCCTGTGTTTTTGGTGTCATATACAGGAAATCATGGTCAAATATAATGTTAAGAAGCTTTTCCCTTATGTTTTAAGAATTTTATAATTTTAGCTATTATATGTAGACAGTGCCTTGGGGATGGAGAGGAGGGAACATTCGGAGGCTTCATGGACCAAGTGGCATCCAGGCCAGATTGGGAAACACGGGTGGATATCAATGCATGTGGGAGGTATCTGCATGGCTAGACAGAGCAAAATGAGCCAAGACATGAGCCACAGACTGCAGACTCTTTAGAAAACAGTGGAGTGTGAGTACTGGACAAAAGGATCTAACCTAATAAGAAGCTGCATTAAACAAAGGAAAACTTCATCCAACAAGAGGGTAACTGTATTCCCAATGCAGAGGTTCCACACACTCTTTGTGCAGGTGAAGTAGCTGAGGATTAGTCTGGCTACCCTGGGCCCCTGAGGCCCTAGTCCTTGGGAATCAAATCCATGAGCAAGAATCTTCTCTAAGGGGAACTGTCCAAAGAGTAAAACAGAAACAACAGAAGCAAACGAAACTTGAAAGTAAGCAAGACATCTGAGTATAAGTTAATTGCTACTACATTTAAAAAATAGTTCACTTGACAAAAATGTCCTATATAAAAAAATATAAAGTCTAGAAAAAAGGTAAATCTGTATTTGTTAGGATTACAAAAGTCTTATTTATTAATTAAATTATTTGTTTTGATATCCTTTTGTGTATTGCAAGGCTCCTAGTATTTAAAAGTATATTTTTAGGAAATTGCTCTGCAGATATATTTTATCTTTAGCTATGAGATAAATTATATTATTTGGATGCATGCTCTTTGAAGAATGTCTCACATATTTGGTGTCTGATTTTCTATTTAGTGCATGAAGGAATTTCTATGCTACTGAGAAGAATTGAACTATCTCTTTAATTATTCATAGGTTTCTCTTCCAGAATATTTTAACATAGATGAAAAATGATATGTGTTTTTCACATTAGCAAAAACTCTTATCTCAAAGGGATACTTTTATAATCATTACCTAGTACTCTGGCCAAGAAATTGATTATATTGCTGTTAGAGATGTAAAAGTCATTACTAAGAAATACTTTTCAGAAAGAAGACATTTTCTGTTTCCTTATTGTTATTATATACCTAGAAATATACTATACTGAGAAAGCACTCTAATAAACATAAAATGTACTCAGTGACAAATATTACTTAAATGAATATTGTGGATAAACATTTATCATCAAAGATTTTTGATCCAGTGAATAAGGAGAGCTGTTAGGTCAAAATCTGATGTAACTAAAACAAATAAATTGAAAAATGTTTCTTTAGACTTACCTGCTAATAAGATTATTATATCAAATAAGACAATAGAAAAATTAATGTAGATAGCAAAGAAGAGTACAAATACCTACTATTTTAATGTCTTCTAACCAAAGTTCTTTTCTTATGTCTGTTCCTTTGATAAGTCTTTGTTTTTATTGGGCTGCTTCCTTTAGTAGATAACATGCTGATATATATGCCAAATGCATAGATAGTAACTAAGTGAATTTGTGTGTCTGTACCTTTATGCTATTTCTGTTTCCTGGGTGATAAGAACATATTGCTAAGTTGCTACCAGAAGCTCTGCTATGTGACAGTTCTTCAAATATTTGAAGATTTAGAAATTATGTCTTAATCTCATCAGTAAAATTTTTAGGAATTTTGGTTAGTTAGTTCACTGTGGTATATGTTAAACCACACGATTTTGCCAATGCTTAACTTGTTTCTTCCCTCCCTCCCTCCCTCCCTCCCTCCCATCCTCCCTTCTCTTTTTGCCTCCTCCTTCCCCTCTTGTGAGCTATATCCTTTTTATTTTGAGACAGGATCTCACTAAATTTCCCAGGCTGTACTTGAACTTGTGATCCTCCTGCCTCAGTCTCTCAAGTAGCTGAGATTGCAGGCATATGCTCAACTGGTTTTGACCTATAAAAAATAACACATTTGATTTTCTGGGCATGGTGGTACATACCTGTAATCTCAGTATTTAGGAGGCCGAGACAGGAGTATCACAGGTTTGAGATCAGCCTCTGCAACCTAGTGAGACTCTCAGCAACCTAGTAAGACCCTGCTTCAAAATAAAAAATTTAAAAAGGGGCTGAAGATAGAGCACAGAGGTAAAATGCCCCTGGGTACATTCCTCAGTAAAACACACATATACACAACAAACAAACAACCCTTCCCCTCAAAACAAAAGTAGATGTTTGTGTGATTCATCCTAATATTTCAACTCTGAGTCCTTTTGTGAATATGCCAAAATAGGACCAAAGACAGGTTATAGTTGAAAAAAGTCACATCCTTTTCTAATTTACATGAACAATAAGTTGATAAGTACATTACAGTAATTGTTATGAATACACTTTTTTTGCTTCATAATGTGTTCATGCTGTACTGTCTTTTTTTTCTGGCTGCCCCAAATTTACACTCTTCTATACCATTTCCCAGGCCAGATACATGTGCACAGAGAAAGAGAGGAGTGCTTCAAACTGTCCAAGATTTCAAAATATTTACTCTGGTTAAAATACAGATGAGTAAAGAAAGTTATTCTCACCTACACATTTCCTTTTGCTTAAAAGCCCCCAAAATTTCTCATTATACTGTTAGAAATGGATTTTAGAGAAGCTACAAATAAAAACTCATGAAATAAAAAATAACTCAGCAAAGCAATTTATTTCTGTACAGAGGGGTCTAATGCCACCATAAAACTAGTATGTAAGCACACCATGCAGGCAGTCCACGCAGTCCTTTATCACCCTAATGCATAGGCCACTGTGCCATCCCCCATTGACTGGAGTAAGACTTCACAGTCTAATCGGGTTGGCTGGTTTTCCCTGGGCAGAGTTTACAAAAGGAGAAACATGAAACCAGGTCTACAAAACATAAAGACAGGTCTACAAAAGTTACAAAATGGATGCCTGGGCTACAGTTCCAAAGGGCAAACTTGCCAGTTTCTATGTGATCTTGTAACTTCGATAGAAAAGATTGCTTTCCTTTCTTACAGTTTCCCCTTCTTTTATTTTTTATTTTTATTATTATTTTTCAGCACAGATTTTTATACGTTTCTTGAGTACAACAGGGTTACATAGACATTTATGACATATCAATCATTGTCAGAACACAAATAGCACCACTTCTTCTTTTTACACGTATAGCCCGCATTATTAACATAGCCTGGTCAAGCAAATTTTCTAGAGTCGTAAAACCATAATCCTTTAGGGTCATATATTTACTTTCTAAGAAGTGGGAGGGTCTTTCATCTATGCATCCTAGAAGCAATCTCCAGACTATGAAACGCAGATGTAGCCATAGCAGAAGAGTCAGTATAAGCCGGGCGTGGTGGCGCACGCTTGTAATCCCAGCATTCGGGAGGCTGAGACCAGAGGATCCGGGTTCGCGGCCAGCCTCAGCTACCTAGTGAGGCACTCCGCAACTTAGACTCTGTTTCAAAATAAAGAATAAAAAATAGGGCTGGGGGTATAGCTTGGAGGTAGAATGCCTCTGAGTTCAATCCCCAGTACCTCAAAAAAAAAAAAAAGAAGAGTCAGTATAATTACTCTTATATGCAGATAGCAACTGCCTGGGGGGAGAGGGCCCAGCTCCCACAAATCCCCCATTTTTATTTTAAAATGCACGAAGGACTGTGCCTGTCTTAGGTTGTTTCCTACCAGGTGCTAAATCTTACCCGTCATGGGGTCTCGATAAGTCATTCAACGAGCCCTGTCTTAGGTTGATATTGATGTGAGGCAGTGCTTGCATTTTTATTCCATGTAAATCTGCTCGTATACTAACATAGGTGTTGATCACAAGGCGTACAGCGAGTGGTAGAATGCAAAAGCCTAGAATGACTATTGCTGCTAATCCGATAACTCCTCCCAGCAAGGAGGTAAACGAGGGCCAGGTAGGCACCAAGGATTGAAGCTGATCTACAAATGTCTTAGCTGTTTCTGCCACTTTTAATAAAGATGGGCTCCCCATTACGTAGATAAAAAATCTCCTGGTGTAACTTTACGAAATCCTTTTTTTTTCATCTTTCCCTTATTTGGTGCATCGTAATCACACATCTTTGTTAGGTACAAGCTAGTATAGGTAAAGACATTTATGCCCACATTTCTCATTTAACCCTTCCCCAATCCCGCCCCACTCCCTCCTCCTCCCTCTTTCTCAAGGTCAGTTTAGTGATTGACTTTGATGTGTTCCTGAAAGTACATCATGCTCATTAGGGTATCCCCCCTCCCCCCATCACCTTCCGTTAAGTCAAATTCTTTGTTCACCTAAGGATTCTCCTTCTTCCCCCTTCTTTTATTATACACTTCTATTCTATTAACATGAGCTGACTTCTGTGATCTAAGTCTGTAAATAGAAAAAGGTTATTGTCATAAGGTAGCAGAGGCTGTTTGGTGATGGCTGTCCCTTTACGTCTTTGGAGTAATCCTCATATGCAGGGGATCATACAGCATCCTACCAAAATCCTCACTCCTGTAACAGTGTTAAAGGAGGTCAGGATAGATGTCATTATTCCCTTCCATTTACCAAACCATTGTTCCATTACCTTAATGAAGGGGTCATCTACTCCTGAATATTCAGTGAGTTTATTCACTAGTGTTAACTTTTGTAGAACTAATCTATATCCCATGTCATCTGGCTAGTAGCA
This sequence comes from Graphiurus murinus, assembly GCA_004027655.1. Classification (NCBI taxonomy): domain Eukaryota; kingdom Metazoa; phylum Chordata; class Mammalia; order Rodentia; family Gliridae; genus Graphiurus; species Graphiurus murinus. Next base: position 6,085 of record PVLC010014951.1, read on the forward strand.
TCCAATTGTTTGACTATTCCTTCTATAGCTTTTTTAGTATAGTTGACAGCTCTCTGCTGCTGATAATATAAATAATCCATTATACTTTAAAAACAAACAACATAGCATACAGTTTAGCATATTAACTATTATCCTTTCTATTAGTACTAATAATTTGCTTATTATAAGTATTATCCATGACTTTGTCTTTTGTTTTTACATATTTAGCAGAGCCATTTGTAAATCAAGCCTCTTATTTTTCCTTCAAATGCCTGGTGGTCCTGGTCCTGTAAAACCTCAAGAGAGACAGGATTAGTTTTATAGCATTTTTAAAAGGCTCAAAAGTTTTGGACATCAGTGCCATATTATTTCTTCTTCAAGCCTGAAACTGGAAGCACCATTATAAATTATAATGTAGAATATAAGAGGGAGCCAAAGTAAGAAGTTATCTAAGGGTAGTCTTTAAAGTGACTTTATGAGTATGGCTCTTTTTTTTTTTTTAACCCCAGAATAGCACATTTGTTTCTGGCTAAACTTTCCTGTTGGGTGTTCAAGACCAAGTAAGTAGTTCTATGTGGAACCAACATAATTTTTTATAAAATTATTTTACTGTTAAATTCATTCAAGGCTCCTCAGGCTTTCTCTTAGGGACTTTGTGAGCTTTTTCTCTACCAGTTGTACCATCTGCCAGGATGGGTCATGGACTTGCTTCCCTTAAAACACTGGGGACATTCCCTTCTCCAATGACCTTCCTTTTCACAGAATATGCACTGGTGGCTCTTAGTTGCTGGGGTCCTCACAGTCTCCCTTATGGGGAGGGTGGGGTGACTTACCAGAATTATAGAACCTGTAGGAGTTCCATCATCCCTGAGTCTTATTTGACCTTGGAAGGCAAGTGCTAGTATATTGGTTGCTTTCTCCTTAGCCCTTTTACTTCCTGATTGTTTTTCAAGTCCCAGTTGTTGAACACCTAGTAGGTTAGTTTCACCATCCTTGTTTCTGAATAGGGGTCAGTATTATAGCTATCCAGGTGATGGCTATCATCTTGAAATATTGTTTGTTTATTTATTTATTTATTTATTTATTTATTTATTTATTTATTTATTTATTTGTGGTACTGGGGATTGAACTCAGGGGCATTCTACATCTGAGTTACAACCCCAGCCCTATTTTTTATTCTTTATTTTGAAACAGGGTCTCACTAAGTTGTGGAATGCCTTACTAGGTAGCTGAGGCTGGCCACGAACCTGGATCCTCTGGTTTCAGCCTCCCAAATGCCAGGATTACAAGAGTGTGCGCTACCTCACCTGGCTTACTGTTTATCTTATTCTGCTAAATGTTGTACTTCTGTAAAAAAAAAAAAAAAAAAAGTCAATAGACAACAATTACAAAGATTTATAAGGAGAATGCAAAACAAAACTATTAGGGATAAAACAAATCCAGTTTGTATAATAGGTCTGATAATATTTCATGAGATAAGCAAATCTCCACTTTAATTTGACTTTTTATATGTATATATATGTGTGTATATATATATATATATAATTTATTAATACCCAATTTTTAATCAGAGTGACATGATTTGGAATACCGAAAGTTTGAGTACCTCTAGTTGTCTTTGCTTAAAGATGGTCATAATACAATTTAGGAGCACACAAGTATAAACCTAAAAAAACCTACCAGTATTAATAACTTTTGTTTAGAGGACACCAGCTTGGTAAACTGTCCTCTTAACCTTTGTGTTTTAGAAGATACTTAGGAAACACAAATATACTTAACTTACAAGGAAGTCAGTAATAATTAAGATCACAGTTGCATATATATTAACTTAACCCTTACTATTAGAGTGAAATTTATAATTCACTGTTGAGTGAGATAACTATAATTACAGCTTTATGTAGGTTAGTAGCATTTACCAAAAAAAAATCAAAGAATAGCTCTAGGCTTTTTATAAGTTTGGAGAACAATGTTAATGATCAGAAACAGGCTTTTATATACAATAATATACAATAATAAATTTTATATACAATAATAAATTCAGTCAAAGAAAAGAGATGTAAACCAGGACTTCAATGACAGGGATTTTTGAACGGTATTAAACATCATATACAATGCACATTACATAGAGATCAATTATATATTACCATGCATGTATATAAAATCCATATATCTGACTATAAGGTGTGTGTGTGTGTGTGTGTGTGTGTGTGTGTGTGTGTGTGTGTATGTGTGTATGTGTGTGTTACTGGGAATGGGACCCAGGAGCCTTCTACCTCTGGGATATATACCCCAGCCCTTTTTTACTTGTTATTTTGAAACAGTATCACTAAGTTGCTGAGAGCCTCACTAAGTTGCTGAGGCTGGCTTCAAACTTGTGATCCTCCTCTCCCAGCCTCTCAAGTACTGGGATTACACGTGTGCACCACCACACCCAGTGACTTTATAAACATTTATAAAACATTTAGATAAACTTCAGATGCACAGCATATTTAGCCCTCAGATGAATACACATCTATATTTACTGATATATAGGGTGTCAAATATAGTTAGTAACCCAAAGTAATAGTTGTTTATTTATCTTGAGTTATAAAGTGGTCATTTAACAGGTAGTAAGACACAGACATTCTTTGTGTATGTGGTACTTGGGATTGAACCCAGGCATCCTACCTTTGAGCTACATCCCCAGCCCTATTTTTTATGTTTTCTTTTAACTTTTATTTGGAAGCAGAGCCTTGGTACGTTGATGCCAGTCTTACTACTTTCTGAGGCTGTTCTCAAACCTCTGATCCTCCTGTCTCAGCCTCCCAAGTACTGGAATTACAAGCATGTGCCACTATGCCTGGCTAAAAACATTTAAGCCCTGACTCTGCCAAAATGCAGTGACCAAAGGTCTAATTAAGAGATTATCTTGGTAAAGATGTAAAATTTTTGTTTTTTGTTTTAACTAATTCTTTGTAAATTGTTACCTAGAGAAAAAACTGCAAAACAGATCAATATCTTAAGAAAACCTAATTGTTTTAAACATAGAATCAAAGCATTAAATGTGAGTCTTAGAAAATCCTTTAAATAATTCCTCTTAATTATAACCAACCTTATTGCACATATAAAATTTCCTTTATAGAAATATTATCCTTTACAAATCATTTGTAACTTCCTCTAACCCTTTGCAATTTGCTTAACCATCTGATTATTGTTTCCAGCCCCCCTCCATGAGGTCATTTAGTCATTTAGAACAAAATCATTGCCATACAATATCCACCTACAGGCATTTTCTTCTTCCTTTTAACTATTTCTTTCTTTTTTATTAAATACCTCTCTATACCAATGAATATTTTCCTTGTATTTATTAGATTTTCTTTTGTTTTAACTTTTTTGTTGTTGTTTTAATAGTTAAAAATCCTTATAGATAAAATACTTTTTTTTTTTTATCAGAACACAGCTTAGCTCAAACCAGCAGGTAGTTACCCACCCCCCACCCCCTGGCCTTTTTTTTAACTGACCTTGGGCTCACTTTTAACTATGAGTAAGCCCATGGAATGTTGCTGACTCAGCATAGTTGTGGAATGCCCATAACAGGAGACATTACAACTTGGTCTGCTTATGGTGTCTTAGAACCACACCATCCTCTTGGTTTCTGCTTCATCCTCCACATTCTGGTAGCCCATGAAGATCACAGTGACCAAGCACTTCTACCTGGATGTGACCTCACTCAGCTGTACCTGAATTCTGGTGATTTACTGCTGGGAAGGTGTGGTCTGTAAGGCTTCCTCGACAGCTCCTTGTGTCTCTGTAGCCCCAGCTGTGGACCTTGCCTCACTCAGAGTGACTGCATCTGCTTTGTGGATGAACTTGTCCAACTTTGAGGAGCTCAGTGTGTGGTATTGTCTATAGCATGAACCACTGCCTTTATCATTAGACCTTTCTTCCACCATTTTACTTTCTTTAACAACATTATCTCTCTGGCACCCAGTTTTACTATACTTTTCTGACCAAACTGCAAATCTATAAAGTCTCTCTGCTTTACTTTTTGTTCCCAAAAATCAGTATGCAAAAACCAATACTATCATAATTGGCTAGCTTGGAAAAAATAATTTTTAGTAACATCCTTTACTTTTACTTTACTAAACTTAAACTTATTTGTTAAAGATTTATAAGTTACATGAACTGAAAGGTATTTGGATCCTTTTTTAAAATTTATGAGCACTCATTTATCTATAATTAATATATCCAATCCTTATCTGGCCCAAACTAAAGTTGGTTGATAGTAATATGATCTTCTGGGTCCAGAACAAACAACATTTAATCATCCTTTGTTTCTTTTTGCCCTAAGCATGTGGATTATCTCCCCAATATTATAACGTTAGGCATAAGGGACTATCAGTAGGAATTTTTTCCTTAATCTTGTTATTTTAGGTACCTTTCGTATCTATTCCTGGTAGAGGCTCAACATCTTTCTTTTGCCTAGAGGTACAAGAGCACTCCAACCTGGTCCCAGAGTCTCATCCCCCCCTTATTTTCTGGGGGTTTCTCTAAATCTGACCCCACTTCCCCCTCTGGCCTGTCCCCTCACAGGGTAACTGTAACTTTAGGGTCTGCTTTTATTGGGCATCTTCAGACACCTTCATCATTTGCACACAACTCTCACCCCTGAATATGCTGACCATCAAGGAAATATTTTGCCATCACTTGTGGTATTTTTAAACTTTGGTTTGTGGGTGAAATTATCTGGTCAGCCGTGGTATTTGCTTAGGTCTTTCCCTATATTGCCGAGAGACGTTTATTGCTGGGTCTCAGCCAGTTAGGGACCTGCCACACTGCTCTGAAAACTCAGGTGCCACTGCAATGAGAGAGTAGGAATCGTCCCCCCTTTCAGTGGGGAGCCTGTGGCACTTATCCAAATGGTAGGAATCCCGAATGTGCACTCAAATGTTAGAAATGGGTTTTAGGGTAGCTGCAAATAAAAACTCATGAAATCAAAACTAACTCATCAAGGAAATTTACTTCTGCACAGAAGGGTGCTAATGCCACTATAAAACCAGTGCGCAAGCACACCATGCGGGAAGTGCACACGGTCTCTTATCCCCCTAACACATAGGCCACTGAGCCATCCCCCGTTGTCTGGAGTAACACTTCACAATCTAATCCAGTTGATTGGTTTTCCATGGGCAGATTTTGCAAAAGGAGAAATAGGAAACCAACACATCTAGGAGTGGAACATAAAAACACATGTACAAAAGTTATAAAATGGATGCCTAGGCTACAATCACAAAATGGAAACCTTCCAGTTTCTATGTGATCTTGTAACTGTGATAGAAAAGATTGCTTTCCTTTCCTAACAATACTTAGAGTAAAATCCAAAGATCTTACTAGGCCCCACTAGGGTCCTTCTTGCTTCTCTCAACTGTTCCCACCTGTTCTTCTTATCCCCACTAATTTGATCTAATACCTCTATTTTTTTTAAGAATATATATATATATACATATATATATATATATATATTTTTTTTTTTTTTTTCTTTTGTTGTGGTGGGGATCAAATCCACAGCCTTGTAAATACTAGGCAAGTGATGTACTGCTCACTTGTCACTTGCCCAGGATTTGCATACTAGCTCTCTCTCCCCAGAGGTTGTTCTTCTGCCCCTGTACTCTTTTCCTCCATACACACATGGTTCTCTTCCCCACTCCGGTTTCTGCTCCAACGTCATGTCTTCTGAGTGGGATTCCTAGACCATCTTATCTAATATTGCAATCTTATTTCTTCCTTATCAGTTTGTACATCCTTCCCTGATTTAATTTTCTTCATTTCATTTATCAGCAACTGATCTTATTTTATATACTTGTTTGTGTTGCTCAGCATATATGGAAGCTCCAAGGCGGGGAATCTATCCTGCTCGTGATTGTATCTTTAGCACCTACAAGAGTACTTTGCATGGTATAGGTTCTCAATAATTATTTGCTGATTGCATGAATGACTAAATCTGAATTTATTTACTGAAATTTGTATGTACTATACAAGTCTTTAACCCAACCACATTTAGCTTTTGTTTGCAAACCTTTCTTAGAAGGGAGAAATATAATTTTAGATTCTTTATGTAGGAGGCAGTATGATCTTTGTAGTTAGATTTGGGTTCAAATTCTGTCTTCACTATCTAGCTGAGGATTTTGAGTGAAATACAATTCTAACCTGTCAGAGTACATTCAACACCTCCCACAGGGGTGACGCTCAATTCAAATCCAGCCAGCCCTGCTCCAGGATCCTGTACTCTGTAAATGCAAGTTTTCTTCTCAGTTCTTATCCTTTAGGTAGTTCAGCATTATAGGCACCCACACCAGAGATCATTGACAGAATTTAGAGTTAGTAAATGAAATGCATCAATAAATAAAATGCATCTCTGTATTTTTATTTTGTATAGATATTTCCATTTTGAAAACCTGCTATTTTTTAAATTGCATTTGCCTTTTTTATTAGTTTCATATGGACCAGTCATTAAAGCAAAACCCATCATTTATTTTAGGAAGGCTAACATGGTATCTTTGTTTTATTCATTTATGCATCTGTTTTATTTTAAATTCCTGGGCAGAAAAACTGAAATCTTACACTATGTGAGAAATATTCAGGCAGAATGGAGCTATACTGAGGCAGGTCCTTCTGTTTTCCCAGTGTCCTGTGATCTTGAGGTTTTCCAGTCTGGCTAATGGAACACACAATATTTCTGGCCTTGTATAAATGCTGGGCAGTGTTACCTCCAATCTTTTAGACTGTGTTTTCCCCTAGTGTCAGGTAGTTTTCTTGCACAAGTGCACTGGTCAATATTAGGCTGAATTCTAAGACCCATTGCAGATCTCTGGAGTCACACGTGTCAAACACTTTATCCTCTGAGCTCTAACTGCCTTGGTCTTTCCTCTTAGAAATTTTTCCTCAACCTGAGGAGACCTTTGGGCTCCATCTGGTTTTCTTCTCACAAAGGGCCTGGGCACTCGAGGATGTAAGCTAGGGAAATTGAAGGGCACACCCTGTTTGTTTTTCATTTCTCAGGAAATAAGTTCCTGTTACTCTAGCTTAGTGAGAAGCAGAAATATTATGTAATAAATGTTACATATCAGCCAGTCCTTTTTTATCCATGTGGAAACCACCAAGGTATTCAGTGAAAATGAGCATCACGTTAGCAGTTGCTTTATTAGATGTTCTTTTCCAATTAGTACTTTTGCATACTTTATCCCAAATTTGAAATCACTGGGGATTTAACTGTCATATAGTATTTATCATCACACATGTTGTTGTTGTTGTTATTATTATTTTCCTCCCTTTTAAAAAATCTCAAGTAGGTACAAGATAATAAAACAGTTATGTTCAAATTGCCTTTTTTTAAAATAATTAGACAACTATGTGTTACAGTATCATTTTGTGTTCCCTTTTCTCCAGAGACTGCAAAAAAAATATTTCAAGAAAAAGGCATCTTGGCAGGAGAAAGCAGAAGTTTTAAGCCTCACTTAACTTTTATGAAATTGTCAAAAGCGCCATGGCTCCGCAAGAATGTGAGTGCACATGTTTACTGTCGGCTTGTCTTACCAGGCCACACCAGACTCCAGCATGGTTGGGGACAGGGATGACTTTCATTGTGGTTTTTGACACCCTACTGCTCTTGATCTTGGGCTTCCAGGTCAGTTTGGTTTCAATTCCTAAGGATCTGAGGATGCTCCTGGTCCTCCATGCAGGCTGTCATAGCTGTGCCTTCATTTGCCTCTCTGGCTACTAGGGGAATACTCTGACCATCGTTTACTGCTGCTGCTTCTGTTGCCACATGTGCTTCATTGGTTGAAATGCATCAGGGGAGTGCTAGAGTTCAGTTGGTTGCTTTCTTGCTCAGGGTTGTTTGCTGTCGTCAGAGCTCCCTCCGCTGGCCTGCACACACTGTGCTGCTCACCGCATCTGGGTTCTTCAAGCTGGCAAAAACATGTTTACCACCCTTATGTAGGTCTTTCAAGGCTCCCCAGAGACCACCTTGCTCTTCCAGCAGTTGCCTCCATTAAGGGCCTGGAGCAAGTGTACTATGGACTGGGCAAGAAAATAATGGAGGGACTCTCCCTCCTTGAGGTACTTGAAAGTACTTCTTCCTAAGGATGGTCAAGAGGGATCAGCTATGCACATGTCTTTTTTACTTTCTTTATGTCCGAGTGATTTTCTGTCTTTCCATGCTGCCTCCTCTTCCTCCAGAGGTTGGAATAAATTTTGACTTTCTTCTGGATTCATGGGCATTTCTCCTGGAATCTTAAAGACACCCTTCTCGTTTTTCCTATTTCAGTCTAGGGGGTTCCTTATGCAAATTAAGACATCTGATGGCCTGCTCTGATACACCAGAGTTTTGGAGATGGGCATGCAGATTAATATCTACTCTTTGCTCTTCGTGACCCTTTGCTGCAGTTAAGACTCATTTGCAGCTTTTAAATGAAGGTCATGTTTATTAGTAAGTAGAACTTTCCCCCTAAATTTAGCACATTTTGCATTTAATATCTCTGTCCTCAGAAAGTCCTTTTGGTCCTTTAAAATAAGTTTGGGTGATTCACCATCTTATGATTATGTGTTTTCTACAAACTATTGTTAAAGATGTCCTTAAAAAGATATCTTGCATGTTTTTTAAAAATAATTATGCTACATACTTAGTAATATCTCTATTAGGTACCATTCCAGAATATATTAGGTAAAAACAATTTGTATAAATAATAGATTTTGAAATCTAGAATAACAACTATAAACGTATAGACTGACAGTTTATTTCTTTACTCGTATCTTTCTCATTTTGCTTTCAAATGGATTGTCCTCTTCCAAGTGGTTTCACACTTAATCACAGAATGACAAATCAGTGTTGAAGGTAATATCCCCATTTCAAAATGTTTCTTGACTTTACAGTATTAATTTTAAAATGAGAAAACTCAAGGACATTTATTAAGGGAATGTTTGAACTACAGAATCTATATTTTAACATTTCAGACTGCACCGAAATAATTTCTTGGCAGTTACACAGAATTGATTTACTCAACCTATAGAAAAGGGATATGAAATATTGAAAAACTTAATGACTAAAAGGAGACTATTTTTGTTAATTATGGGGTTCTCTCTCTGCATCTGAGAATCCATCTATCTCATGCTCAGTCATGTGTTTTTACCTTCCATTGGTCAATTTGAGTTCATCTAAATTTATTTCTATATTTGAGGAGCTCCTTGATTCAAATCAAAATAATTGAACAAATGTTTATCGAATGTCTAGTATGCACCAGCAACTGGGGGGTAGACAAAGAGTGGTAATTAAAATAGGAACAGTCCCTGATTGAATGGTACATAAAATCTAAATCAGGTTGCATTTTGTTCATGTTAGAATAATTAGCTTATAGAAAGTAATGTACAGTAGTCCGCTCCCTTACGTGTGGAGGATACATCCCCAAACACCTAGTAGATGCCTCAAACCATAGATAGTACTAATCCCTATATTTGATGTGTTTTTCTCTACATATGCATACTTGTGACAGATTTTCAGGTTTTTTCTTAAAGCACTTTGCAACTTCTTTGACTTATACAGATTACCTAAATCACTATGCTTGAGCATTGGGACCATTATTAAATAAGGGTTACTTGAACACAGGTACTGCCTTACCATGATAGTTGATCTGATAATTGAGATGGCTACTGAGTGACTAGTGGGGGGGTAGGATATACACTGTGGATATGCTGGACAAAGGAAAGATTCATATTCTGTTCTGGGCAGAATAGAGAGGAATACCAGAGGATTTTATCCCCCTATTCAAAACAGTGCACAAGTTAAAACCTATGAATTATTTATTTCTGGAATTTTTAACAGTTTTAAACTGTGCTGGCCACAGGTAACTAAAATAATAGATAACAGAGGATACTCTATGATTTTATTTTCTCTCAAAAAGCCAAATTAGAATTTTTTCTTTTAACTTATGGAATGACTCTATTCGAATCACTGCTGTGATAGGGAGCATTCCTGAAGGAAGTATATCTTAAATTTTGGGATTCACAAGTCATCTAGAGTACTCGTAGGTGCTACAGAATTCCATTCTCTACTCTTAGATCCGGAAGTAGACTTAGGTTGGACCTTGACTTTTGAAGTTCAGTAAGTGACATGTGTGATTCTCAACCACATGGTCTGCAGAGTAGTATATCCCCTGAGTATACTTTGAGACCTGCAGGCTTAAGTAAATATCCAGCATTCGTCTTCTTGTTGTGTTTGTGGTACTGGAGATTAAACCCCGAGCCTTGTGTGTGCACTAGACAAGTGCTCTATCCACAGCTGATCTTGGCGTCCAAATGCTGGGGAGCCTTGCATTATGATATCCAAGGACAGGGAAGAAGAGTGTATTCCAGCCTGAGAGATAGATTACCACATTTGCTTTGTATGTCTTCTTTTGGGGCCCCTGGATGTCTGCACCTACCTATGTTGAAGGCTGATCTTCCCCACCTATTCCTTTCCGACTCACATGCTATCACTTCACAGACACAACCCAAAAATAATACTTTACCAAGTTTCAGGTATTCTTTAATTCAGTCAAGTTGAACCTAAAATTAATCATAATGGAATGTGTTACTAGCTTTCAGTGTCATTTAGATTGGTAATAAGATAAAAGGGGAAAAGAAAGGTGAGATAATAGTTTTCCCTTACTTGTATATTGACTTTGACTTATTTCAAGTTTCTTTCTTTCTTTCTTTTTTTTCAGTACTGGGGATTGAACTCAGGGGCATTCTACCTCCAAACTATACCGCCAGCCCTATTTTTTATTCTTTATTTTGAAACAGGGTCTCACTAAGTTGTAGAATGCCTCACTAGGTAGCTGAGCCTGGCCGCAAACACAGATCCTCCAGTTTCAGCCTACCAAATGCTGGGATTACAAGCATGAGCCACCACTCCTGGCTATAAAGGTATTCTCTGAATATATACTTACTATAGACCAATCAAACGCATGTAGTCCTATGGGGATGTAATGAGGTATTCTGTAATAGTACCTCAGTTGAAGGTTTTTTCCCCCTTCATCTAATCATGGTCATTTTTTAATGATCTGAAGAGCTATTATCCATTCTGACTTTAAAAAATAGACTCAGCTGGGTGTGGTGGCCCAAACTTGTAATCCCAGTACTTGGGAGGCTCTGACAGAAGGATTGCAGGTTGGAGGACACCCTCAGCAATGTAAAGAGAGTCTCAGCAACATAGCAAGACCCTGTTTCAAAACAAAAAATAAAAAAAGGGCTGAAGGTATAGCTTGAAAGTAGAATGCCCCTAGATTCAGTTTCCAGTATCCCCCACGCCCACATAAAGTAGATTCAAGCCACATGTGGTGGTACATGCCTGTAATCCTTGTAGGCTGAGACAGATGGATTGCAGGTTTGGAGGCAGCCTTAGCAACTTAGCAAGGCTCTCAACAACCTAGTGAAGCCCTGTTTCTAAACAAAAAATAAAAAGGACTAGTATAGGTTGGAGGTAGAATGCCCCTGGGTTCACATCCCAGTAATGCAAACACACACACACACACACACACACACACACACACACACACCAATAATGATGATGATGATGATGATGATGATGATGATGAAATGGACTCAGAGTTGCAACCATGAAGATCTAGTGTGAAGATTCCCAGTGGTATTAAATGTGAGGTATAGAAGTCCCTAGCCTTCTAGGGTCCTGTCCTCTGTTAGAGCACCTGTTCCCATATAATTACATTTGGTAGAAGTAACTTAAAGCCTAGTGGGATAGCTAAACGTTCTGTACATTATGTTTAGAATTCGAAAAATTTAGAAACTGCCTTGAATTTCCTTGAATTTTCTGCCACAGCATGGATTCTGGTTCCCAAATTAGAGAACTGAGATGAAGCTGAGGACAGATTCTGCGAAGCATAAAGCTTTTCTTGGCAGTTAGTTACTGTGTGTGTCAATTTTTCATGTTCTTAGTTCCATGAGATTCTAGTAGGCATGTAGCATGAGATAATATCAAAAGGAGTTATAAATATTAGAGCTATTCTGATGATCAATGTGCTTTGTATTTAAAAAATTACATCATCAAATGAATAAAGCCTAAGGAAATCTTATGAAATTATTATGTTTCTGAAATAGTAATTAAAATTCTAGTTATTTGTACAGTTTCCTTAGAAGGTAGTTGTTTGGCATGGTTAGTTTGCTACTTGTTCAGCTTTATGTAGTTTCATAGTGAGTCCTTTTGGGATTTTTCTCATTGAAAGGCCTTGTGTTCTTGTGATTTAAAAATTGCAAACCTGCTGAGTTAGAAGCATGTGCTAACACTTGGTGGCAGAAGAAGACCAGTTTCAAATCAAACAGGCATCTTAATGAGACATAGATTCCTCAATAAATGAATCTGTTCTCCTACTAGAAAGATCAGTTGTTTTAAAACATTAATTATTTTCTAGGCTTCTTAGTTATCGTCCCTGATTGGCATTTCTTCTGATTTACTAATACAGCACTTAAACTAACAAAGATTTGGTTTATTTATTGACTTTTCCTTGCAGCAGCTTGTCCAGAGTCAAACATTGTTAGATTTCAGAATGAAAAAAAGAAAGAAGACCTTCTTTAAAAACTGTTAGCTAGTGTTTTCATTGAGGCTGTTTTTTTTTTTTTTTAAATAATGTGCTTTTATTGGTACATTACAGTCTCACATCATGGTGTAAATCATGTTGACAGTGATAGACATGCAGAGGCTGGTGTTTTGAGTGCAGACATTGTAATGCACACAGCAAGGGCTGAGGCCCATATGATGTGATGGTGAGTGGAGGCGGGTTGGGGCCCCAGGGCAGTCATAGGTAGGAGTGGAGGTGGGATGCAGAGGGGAGAGTATGGATGAACATTCTGTTCTGCTGGGACAATTAAGGGGAATCCTAGTTTCTGAATTATTTGGCCAGTGAATTTACAGAACCAACATTGTAATTACATTCTTTTACACCAGGTTGACCGAATTCCATCTTTCTTTTGCATGCTTCCCCAGCTACAACTCCCTGATGCCATCTCTCCTCATCTATTTACTTCTATCCATCCCCCCATCCTTCTGTCTATCTATCTATCTATCTAGTAGCACATTTTCTCAGGATTTTTGTTAACTGGTCTAGTTGACTACCACTCATTTTTGGAGTTTGTATGGTAATGGGCCTTTATAAACCATTTCTAAACTGATAGCACTAAGACTGGAGCTTCTTGAAGAAGTTTTCTTGAGGGAATCTCTATAATGAATTTGAAGGAACTATAATGAATTTGAATAAATCTCATTTTAGCTGTTGTATAGCCTGAGATAAATCATGCAACCTCTCTTTGCTTTGTTTACTCCTAGTGAGTGGAGGAACATGGTCTTCATGACTCTATTCCTCTGCTCTTCTGAAATGGCTATAAGTTGAGCATTTTGACAAAATAGGCTAATTTGACTTTACAGAGGGATTTTTTTTTTAGAACCTCAGGTTGGCTTACTTGTGTGTGTGGAAGGAGAATGACATAGAAGCCTTCAAGTTCTGTTAGGAAGAGGGTGGCAGTTTAAATTTGAATTTTTGCATGTGTTCTGGAAACAATTCAGAGAAAGGAGGACAATGGAGAAAAATATCATAAACTATATCTTCAGTAAAACTAAGAGGCAGAGAAATCCTTTAGATACCAAATTATGTGCAATTGTGGCCAGAAGCAGCTGGGACAATGAGAAGCCACCTTGTTGTGGGGAAGATCGTAGAGTGAGAACAGCTCCCATTGGTGGCAGATCTTAGATGATATCAACAGACTTTCTCTGCAGTGTAAGAAGGCATGGGAAGGGGCTAGAAGATGCATCAGGAAGCACCACCTTTAGGAAGGGTGGAGAGCCCATTCAGCCCCAAGGGAGCTAGTCAGGGCTGCTAGTGGAAGACATTCTGATCAAGGGGGCAGAGCAGGCAAGCTTTCATAGGGGCCCTGTATGTTAAAGAATCCCTCCCTCACTATGACAAAGGAGGAGCAAACCCCAGGCAGAGAGGCTTGGAAACTGCCCTGCCACTTCTTCCACTCTATTTCCAAAAGAGGAACTTTAATGCCTTTATTATTCCAGACAAAAGCTTGTCTTAAAAATACCCTTGGTACAAGATAAAGCACATTGTTTCAGCAACCTGTTCCTTAGTCTCCCAATACCAAATGGCTTAATTACTTACAGTTTTTCATTGTTTTTTAGTCTCTTTTTATATTACCAAGTGCATTTAACAACTAATTTCTTTGTTTTAATGGCTTTTAAAAGCTAAACACTCAGTGAAATCTGATGCGAGGTGGAATTATAATTTCTTCGAGATGCTCTATGTGCCATTAGTCAACTGTGCCATCTACTGTGTATCAGAGCACCATTATTTATTTATTATTATTATTTAAAAAATTTTTATTTTCATTCATACATTATAAGCATAAATCTTTGTTAGGTACAAATTGATAACTATATATGTGCTCACAATTCTCATTTGACCCCTTCCCCAAATTCCCACCCCGCTCCCTCGCCCTCCCTCCCTCTCAAGTTCAGTTTAGTGAGAAGAACACCATTTATAATAAGTTACTTCACGTAGGTTTCTAATGCATTTTTAAACATTGTGCTGTTGTGTTGTCCATTTCCATATGTTGGGGGGAGACCCTAAATAAGTCAGTTTACAATTGGAAATGATATCCATAAAGATGAAGATAAGCCTGCCTGATGTTCATTTGGAATTTTTAGTACTTCATATCTCTTTAAAAATTGAGAAACACGTGGGAATAAGTAAACAAAAAGCTAAATTATTTTAAGGGAGACATTAATGAGTCAGCTTCTGAATTACTAATGATTCCTGGACAGTCCTTAAACTCTTAGACATTTTGAAAACTTTGAAAACCCCGAAAGAAATGATAGCCAACCTAATATTAAATATTCAAATGGAATGGAGATTTGAAATATGTATCTTCATTAGTATTTTCTCAATTTTTTTTCTCAGAACACCTTCAAAGTTTCAAGAATTTTGCAATCAAAAGGATGTTAACAATGATGAATCTGATTCTTAAGAACTATGAGATGCAACTATTTATTATGAATCTCATGAGTTTGTATAACAAAGATTCCTTTTTTGGCTGACATTTATGGGTCATGGGTGGCTCTGTTCCACATTGTAATTACTTAGGACTTTGGCTGAACAACTCCATCTGGACATTGCTGGTCTTCTGGCAGAAGAGAAAGACTTAGTGAACCACATAGTGATTCTTAAAACCTATGCGAAGAAAACAAAGATTATTCCCCATCACATTTTATTAGCCAAAGCAAGTCATCTGGTACCTTTTGAGTTCAGCAGAGCAGGATGTGTAGTTTGTGTGCAGGAAGGGATACCACAGGAGGGGAAGAAGATATTTTGAACAATTCTGTGGTCTTTCTCAGTATTGTTTCCCAAACACACTTGACCAGCAAATCTGTTCTTCACTGACCATCTTGTGGCACTAGTGCTTAATAGATTGTGGTTTAGAAACTGATTTTGATAGTTCAGGCTTAAATAGTATTTTTCTGTTAAACATCTAGATTTTGTAGACATTTTTACTTATTTACCAGCATTTGAATTCACAGACAAAAATTCTGATTTAAGTATAATTTAAGAAATAGTTTTAGAACTTATATTAAAAGATATAATAACAAAGCATTCATGTTACGTAAAATTACTTGTTATTGCCTTAACTATATTAAATAAAAATGTTCTGCTCATCCATTACCATTAGCAATGGAAAACATTTTTTCTCTCAAGTCATTTTGAGACATTTGAAAACCTTTATCAGCTGGTAATTAATTTCATTTTCCTAATCTAGAATAGAATGGAGCATTATAGGAATTCCGTCTTGTAGGAATCTGGCAAGTTCCCACAGTGGATTAATTGTAGATAAAGACAAAATAGAATATATGGCCAACAGAACTTAAACTTTGTTCCAGAATTGTGTTGATACAGAATTATTTAGCTTGTTTAATAAGTGACAACTGATTTGTCTTTTTTTCACCTCCCTTTCTCCCTTCATTCTTTCCTTTTTTGCTACTGGGGATTGAGCCGAGGGGCATTCCACTTTCGAGCTACACCTCTAGTCCTTTTTTTTTAAAAGCAAGGTATTACTAATTTGTTGAGGGTCTGGTTAAGTTTCTGAGGTTGACCTTGAACCTGTGATCATCTTGTCTTAACCTCCCAACTCCTGGGATTATAGGCATGCACCACTATCTCTGGTTGCCAGTAGCTAATTTCTGACCGAGTGTATAGTCTCATAAAAGCAAACCAGCTGTAATTATTTGGCTGGCAGTAAGATTGTTCTCTGCTACTGGAAAGATTTGCCAAGCTCATTGGCCAACCAGCTCTTGTTAATTATAATTAGCTGTACAATGAAAGAAGGCAAACCTGTGTTTCTTGAGAGCCTCACTTAAATTTGAGGGAATGCTAAGATTATAGTGCAAAACTGTAACTGGCTTACATTGAAAATATACTTCTGTTCCTAAGTATGAGCTAGTTTATTTTGAACACTCATTAGAATCTTATTCTTTCAAGGAGAGAAACCTTAAAAATAGAATAATACTAATACTTTGAATTACTAAGCTGCTGAGTTCCTTTTCAGTTGCTTACTCTAGTAAGTTAAAAGAAATAAAATTAGCCTCTTTGCCCAGTCCAAACTTCACATTATTTGTAGTTGAATACTCAACAAAACTTGTTCATATTACCCTAGGGGCTAGCCACCCTTGGCTACAGGAATCCTGTAGGGTTTCTGTCTCTAAAATTAACCTGACTCTGTGTGTGTGTGTGTGTGTGTGTGTGTGTGTGTGTGTGTGTGTGTGTGTTTTAATAAAATATATTATAAAATATATATGTATTATACAATCTATTTTATAAAATAAATACATAAACAATATTATATGATGTATTATGTATAATACATATATATTTTGAGCTATTCCACAATCCTGTTTTATTTTTTACTTTTTAAACAGGGTCTTTCTAAGTTACTGAGGCTGTCTTCACACTTGGAATCCTCCTGTCTTAGCCTCCCAAATATGGGGATTACAGGCATATGCCACCATGCCTGGCTGATAACAATATTTTTAACTGTTGGCAAAGTTTGTGATAGCATCCTTAAGACATACATACAAATGTATCGTTCTCCTGCCCAGAAGCTGATGGTCATG
Source organism: Graphiurus murinus (assembly GCA_004027655.1). Classification (NCBI taxonomy): domain Eukaryota; kingdom Metazoa; phylum Chordata; class Mammalia; order Rodentia; family Gliridae; genus Graphiurus; species Graphiurus murinus. The sequence goes on from PVLC010014951.1 coordinate 23,249, forward strand.
AAACTACTCTTTCTTCTTTGGTTACTGCCTTTCCCACAGCTAAATTTGATTATAATGCTTTGTAATATAACTCAATTTAGAGCAGAATATTTCTCTCATATGATTTCAAATTTGGTCCCCAGCACTGATGTGGGATCTTGATCAGCCATTGTCCAGGAGAGTGATCTGTGTGACTCTCCTTAGGGCTCTTACACTTTTGGCAAGAGCCCCTTGCTATTCATATCCATTCCATGTGGTCCTCTTGGATTCTACCTTGCTCTTCACACTCTATGACCTGCTCTGACAAACAGGCAGTGGTAATCAGAGTAATTTGTGCACTTGGACTTCCAATCCATATATCTCCAGAACTAAATTCAGTGGAATTAAGTTGGGGTTGAGGAGTAGTGACTACCTGGGAATAAGCTGAATGGATAGAGAAATCATGTTAAAGCTTAATTCTCAACAGGAAGTAACTTTCCATCACACATCCTGGCTGAAATGCACAAAGTGAGGTTGGGTGTACATGGCTAGGATAGTGTCAAGTTTGGCTAATCTATCTTTCCTGGGGCCATGCTTGCTATGATAGCACATACTGGCTATACCCAGTGTATATGACTTTATGAATTCTTTTTTTTTTTTTTTCAGCACAGATTTTTAGACGTTTCTTGAGTACAACAGGGTTACATAGACATTTATGACATATCAATCATTGTCAGAACACAAATAGCACCACTTCTTCGTTTTACACGTATAGCCCACATTCTTAACATAGCCTGGTCAAGCAAATTTTCTAGAGTCGTAAAACCATAATCCTTTAGGGTCATATATTTATTTTCTAAGAAGTGGGAGGGTCTTTCATCTACGCATCCTAGGAGCAATCTCCAGACTTTGAAACACAGATGTAGCCATAGCAGAAGAGTCATTATAATTACTCTTATATGCAGATAGCAACTGCCTGGGGGGGGGAGGGCCCAGCTGGGCTCCCACAACTCCCCTGTTTTTATTTTAAAATGCATGAAGGACTGTGCCTGTCTTAGGTTGTTTCCTACCAGGTGCTTAATCTTACCTGTCATGGGGTCTCTGAGTCATTCAACGAGCCCTGTCTTAGGTTGATATTGCCCTGAGAAAATCGAACCCATCATTGACTACCAGGCCCTGTGTGAGGCAGTGCTTGCATTTTTATTCTATGTAAATCTGCTCATATACTAACATAGGCATTGATTACAAGGTGTACAGTGAGTGGTAGAATGCAAAAGCCTAGAATGACTATTGCTGCTAATCCGATAACTCCTAACAGCAAGGAGGTAAATGAGGGCCAGGTAGGCACCAAGGATTGAAGCCGATCTAAAAATGTCTTAGCTGTTTCTGCCACTTTAATAGAGATGGGCTCCCAATTACGTAGATCAAAAATCTCCTGGATCTCCTGGTGTAACTTTAAAAAATCCTTTTTTTTTTTTTTTCATCTTTCCCTTATTTGGTGCATTGTAATCACACATCTTTGTTAGGTACAAGCTAGTATACGTAAAGACATCCATGCCCACATTTCTCATTTAACCCTTCCCCAATCCCCGCCCGACTCGACTCCCTCCTCCTCCCTCTTTCTCAAGGTCAGCTTAGTGATTGACTTTGATGTGTTCGTGAAAGTACATCATGCTCATTAGGGTGTGCCCCCTCCCCCCATCACCTTCCGTTAAGTCAAATTCTTTGTTCACCTAAGGATTCTTCTTCTTCATCTGGAGTCCCTCTTAAGTCCCATTTTCTCCCTAGCTTCCACATATTAGGGAGAGCATTCAATTTTTAACTTTTTGTGACTGACTAATCTCACTTAACATAATGTTTTCCAGTTCCACCCATTTCCTTGCAAATAACATGATTTTGTTCTTCTTTATGCCTGAGTAAAATTCCATTGTGTACATATCCCATAGTTTTGTAATCCATTCATCTGTTGATGGACATCTTGGCTGGTTCCATAGTTTGGCAATTGTAAACTGTGCAGCTATAAACATAGATACACATGCGTTGGTCTGATAATTGACTTGATGAATTCTATCCTGTGGGACCAATCCTTCCTCTTGTTAATTTTTCTTTTTTTTTTTTTCCTGCAAAATGTCTTATCTTGTTAGTCTAGAAGTGCTTTGTATCCATCAGCATTTTTACTGCTATAATCTAAAAGATTGACCATGTAACCTAAGGGAAAGATTTTCTTACGGTTTCAGGTTAAGTCCATGTGAGACTGGGGACTGTAGCTCTCAGGGCATGGTGGCAGGAAGAGGAGAAAGGGAGAGTACATGGGCTGTTCTTCTCACATCATGGAGGCTGGAAGCAAGAGAGAGAGAGGAGAGAAGGAACCATATATACTCCCCAAGGCTGTACTCGCAAGGACCCACCTTCTCCAGTCACATACTATTAGTCTAGGCCACTACGCAGATAAATTCATCACAGTGGATTTATCCACTTCTGGGATTACATCAACCCAAACAGCAACTTATGAGTTCTTCAAGGGGCCATTCTATATTAACTATAACTTACTTGTTTTGAATTTTGAAAAAATCCTTAATTTAAAAAATCTCTTCAAGAAAAGACTGTGGAAATTGCTGATTGGTAACATACCTTTTTTACTGTACTTTTTTGAAGCAATATATAATCTTATATTCACAGATATAGACTGAATTTAGAGTACTTTAAGGAAAGTTAAGTAATCCCTATAATTCTATGTACAAGGAGAAATTTTCAGTCAAGTGTTTGGTTAAGACTGGCATGTGGTCAAAAGGAAGGCTCTAAATGCATGTTATAAATAAAATTATTTTACATAGCAACATATGTTGTATTAAAAAAAGAAAGTCTGTGGATACATTTCTTTCTCTACCTAGAAAGAAATATTCATTTTTAAATTGCTTTAAGGGCTACACATGACTCCTGGATCATATGTTTAATGATTGTTCCATATTGTTGTTTTTGTTTTTGTTTTTTTTTTTTTCCTGTCAAACCCCCTTTTATCTAATATGACATCCAGGGAATGCTTCTAGAAGCCAAGTAAGATGAAAGGTGTATGTCATTGAGCGCCTTTCTACCCTGTTACGTTTCCTAGCCTGTAGGACACTCAGTGTAAATCCCACTGTCATAAGTTCCCTTACCCTATTCTTGTAACATGCAGGGTGGGAGCCCTTCCTCTGTTAGGTATGGCATCTGTCCTAGGTAGTGTGCAGGGAGCCAGGCAGTTAGGAGAGGGTGAGGTAGGTCAGGTAAAGTTCTCTTGAGGGTGATGTTGGTGAAGGGAGTGATGGGGACGAAGGGAAGAAAAATGTGGATGTGAGTGAGTCTGGGAAATCAATTAGTTCATGAGAAAGTGTGAAAAAGAAGAAAGCACTAGGTAGGTACATAGGAGCAGGAGGAGTTGCTCTAGGCCTTTCTCATCTCATTAAAATTTTAAGTCTACAATGAGTAATGCTTATGGATGTATTTAAACTTTTTTTTTTTTTAAACTAATGTACAATCCCTTTTATACCATCTAGGTATTCTTATCTGAACTGTTTCTGAGATGACAGTTTGGACTGAAGTTCTGTTTTGTCTATAGATATTCTAAGTAATTTAGGCGAATGGTTCTGTGCTTTCAGCCTTCAAGCTGTAAACACAGAATGCATTCTACCATGAGAAAATTGTCAATATATAGGCCAGTATTATAGGAGAAGTTAAAATTGCTTGTTGGGATTTTTGTGTGATGTTCTTTATTTTTATTTTTCTCTTTTCTGTTTTTTTCATACTGGGGATTGGCCCCAGGGGCAGTCCACCAGCGAGCTATACGTCAGCCTTTATCATTTTTGTTTGTTTGTTTTGAAACAAGGTCTCACTAAGTTGTTGAGGCTGGTCTTGAACCTGTGATCCTCCTGTCTCAAGTACTGAGGTTACAGATGTACGTCACAACATCTGGCTTGTATGATCTTATTTCTGAATAATCTTCTACAGAACAAACTTGTTCTCCTGGTCAGATCTTGAGAATTTTTTATACCTGTGACTTGCTGGCATTAAATATTTGATGTTGAAAAGTAGTGCTTAGCAAGGAACGCTACTGCATTGAAAGAGGAATGCATTAGCTTAGGTTGTAAATTTATAGATCATATGTAGTGAGGAATTTCAAGGTGAGGAAATTTTATTTTTAGTGTAAAGAAATAAAGGGTTAAGTTGGCAAAGCCACATACAAACATAAACAGATTTGTGGCCAAACAGCATATGGCCTCTCATACTGTACTTGAGAAGCTTTAAATCAGAGCACTGGAGGTTGGCAAGGTGAACAAAGAATGAGTGCCTGTGAGAACAGACTGTTGTAAATAAAGGCAACTCATTGTTCCAAGACTTATTGTATTAAGTCTGCAACCTTGAGAACTTCTTAGACACCACTAACCTGTTCTGTCTCTCATTAACATAGCCCTAGTCAGTGTGAACGAGCCAGATGATTGTGGGGTGAAGCTGGGTATCTCTCTTTTATGCTTGATGCCAGCATCTCATGGAAAGAAACTCTGGGGCCAGGAAGGGATACTGCCTTTCTCTTGGTGGCTTTTGCCAGGTGGCTTATGCTCTTAGGACTTGCATAACTTTCCCTCTGTAACTGCTTTCCTTGCCACTTGATGCCACCTACCAAGAAATACCCAGCTCCTCTCAAAATGTTAGGATAGGCAGAAGGAGGTGTCAATAGTGGATTAAAAACCTATAGTTCTAGTGGCGGTGTTTCTGCTTACTACTTGCTGTAAGGTGTAATATTATACATGTTAAGTAAAATTCAAGGGTTAAAGAGGTTCTACTTTGTCATTCCCTAATGCCTCAAGATTAAACAAGGCAGGAGTGCTAAAAGCAAGTGTATAAATACAGGGATTAAGGAGATTTTTAAAAATTAATTGGTGCATTGTAATCATACATCTTTGTTAGGTACAAACTGACAAAGGCATACATGCAAACATTTCTCATTTAACCCTTCCCCAATTCCCAGCTCACTCCCTCACCCTCCCTCCTTCTCAGGTTCAGTTTAGTGATTGACTTTGATATGTTTGTGAAAGTACATCATGTGCATTAGGGTGCCCCCCCCCACCACCCATCACCTTCAGTTAAGTTGACTTCTTTGCTCATCTAAGTTTTCTCCTTCTTCATCTGGAGTCCCTCTTATGCCCCATTTTCACCTTAGCTTCTGCATATTAGGGAAAGCATACAATTTTTTACTTTTTGTGACTGACTAATCTCACTTAACATAATGTTTTCCAGTTCCATCCATTTCCCTACAAATGACATGATTTTGTTCTTCTTTATGGCTGAGTAAAATTCCATTGTGTACATATCCAATATTTTTGTTAATCCATTTTTCTGTTGATGGACATCTTGGCTGCTTCCATAGTTTGGCTATTGTGAATTGTGCAGCTATAAACATAGATACACATGCATCAGTCTGATAGTTTGGTTTCCGTTCTTTTGGGTAGATACCCAGAAGTGGTATTGCTGGATCATATGGTAGGTTCATTCCCATTCGTCTGAGGATCCTCCATACTGTTTTTAAGGGGTTGCACTAGTTTGCAATCCCATCAACAGTGTATTAGGGTTCCCACTTCTCCATACCCTCGCCAGCATTTGTTGTTGTTCGTGTTTTTTATGATTGCCATTCTGATTGGAGTTAGGTGAAATCTCAGGGTAGTTTTGATTTGCATCTCTCTGATTGCCAATGATGTGGAACATTTCCTCATACATTTATTGGCCATTTGTATTTCTTTTGTCAAGTGTCTATTTAGATCCTTTGCCCACTTTTTGATTGGGTTATTTGTTTTCTTAGCTGTGAGTTCCTTGAATTCTCTGTATATCCTAGAGATTAGTCCTCTATCAAAAGAGTAACTGGCAAAAATTTTCTCCCACTCTGTGGGTTTTCTGTTGAGGGTCTTGATAGTTTCCTTTGCTGCACAGAAGCTCTTCAGTTTAATGCAATCCCATGTATTGATCTTCCTTTGAGTTGCTTGTGCTTTTGGGGTCTTGTGGAGAAAGTTTTTACCTGTGCCTATGTGTTGTAGTGTTGGTCCTATGCCCTCTTAAAGGAGCTATAAAGTCTCTGGCCTGACTTCCAGGTCTTTGATCCACCTTGAGTTGACTCTTGTGCAGAGTGAGAAAGTGGGGTTTATTTCCATTTTCCTGCATATGGTTAACCAGTTTTGCCAACACCATTTGTTGAAGAGGCTATCTTTTTTCCAGTGTATATTTTTGGCTCCTTTGTCAACAATCAGTTAACTGTAAGCCTGTAGGTCTGTTTCTGAGTCTTCTGTTCTGCTCCATTGGTATATGTGTCTGTTTTTGTGCCAACACCATGCTGTTTTTTTATTACTGTGGCTTTATAGTAGAGTTTGAAGTCAGGAATTGTGATACATCCTGCATGGTTCTTGTTGCTAAGGACTACTTTGGCTATCCTGGGCTTTTTGTTGTTCCAAATGAATTTAAGGACTGTGTTTTCTATGTCTATAAGGAGTGACCTTGGTATTTTCATGGGTATTGCATTGAATCTGTAAATCATTTTTGGGAGGATGGCCATTTTGATGATATTTATTCTGCCTGTCCAAGATCATCGAAGATCTTTCCATCTTCAAAGTCTTTATTGATTTCTTTTTTCAACTTTTTATAATTTTCCTTAGAGAGGTCTTTTACCTCCTTGGTCAGGATTATCCCTAAGTATTTTAGTTTTCAAAAACCCCCACAGTGAGCTGTGTAGATTCTCTAACATAAAATAAAGTGGAGAATTGAGAAATATTATAGACTCAAATAAACAGCTGTTCTAGAAAATTCAGACTCTCTCTGCCAGTGTTTTATTTGATTATTTGGATGTTAATAGTATGAAAGGAATTCTCTTTGCAGGTTATTTAGATACTTTTTCTGTGTTTAAGTAGCCTCTATGAATTTTTCTCATTTCCCTTTTTCATTTAATAGTAAATTGAAATCCATTGACTATGGACATGTATTTTTTACTTGATTTATTAATATTAGCACAGAACATTAAAGGTGGGTATTTGAGAATGCTAGTGGTTCCCAAAATAATTTTGACACTGATTTTAGGAATATAGTATATGATTAAATCTCAAGAATGATGAATATTTTTAGAATTTGAATATTCCAAGGCAAATAGTGAAAAGCTTGAATATTATTATTTTATTCTTTTCTGTTTATCTGTGTTCTCCCCTTATCCTGAATCTGAGTCCAAGCACTACCTCTTACTAGCTGCTCCCTTCAGCAAGTGACCTAATTCTCTGATTTTAGTTTCTGTATCTGGGGATAAGAATAGTACCAATCTCACAGTGTTATTGGGATTATTAAATGAATTAATAAAGGTTCTTAGAGCAGTGTCTGTATGTAGTGAAGTATGTGTTGTTAGATGTTAGGAGGCATCATTTTTTCCAGATTGTTCCAAAATAAGAAACTGCTGTTGTATTTTCTATTTTTCATCAGTTCTGACTTTCCCATCTGTAAATGTACCGATGAGCACGAGGCAGGGTGCCAGGGCCTCAGCCAGGTAGGAAATGGCAGTGCTCAATGCGGAACCAGCCACCTGGACTGGCTCAAAGTGGCAGGAAGAGAAGGCTGCCACATAGTTCTCACCCAGGGCACTGGCTGCTGGATCCAAGATCACCACACAGCCAGTGCTGTGAAGAATCATCTCTTTCCTTCCCTGTCAGGAGTCAGCTTGGGAACTAAGCATACATAGGAAGGCCGTTAGTAATCCCGACTGAGAGGAGCTGAGGGATGGCTGTAGCTGACCAGGAGGTAACAGAGTGTTCCACACCAGGAGGAAGGTGGGAACGGAATGGTACATGTAGCAGAAAAGATATAGTTATGCAGAGAGTTGAAGGGGTCATGAAGAATTTTAAAGAAAGGTTTACCTCAGATTACTCCATGTTAATAAATAATGTCTTTATAACTTTGAGCACCAATAAGTATATTTTCATTAGGAAAAGTAATCACTAAAAATGGTTTTAATGTTTTAGCCAATATACTACTAAAGAAATATAGCCTTTTTCTACTTACGAAAATAGATGTAAAAGATGACTACTCCTCTTTGACCAGCTGATGCCCAAGATGACAAGCCAGTTCGGTTCAACTCTTAATTTGCATTCTTAATTTGATTTCAAGTCATTATCACAGGAAATCTACATTTCTTTTATATACCTTCATGACAGTAATAAGCCTATTGGAAAATACACCAGAGATCTAGGAACACTAACCTTATTAGTAGGACAAATAATTTCTTTCTTTGATCTGGAGTTTATTTATGTAAGTTGTGATTATTATAAGACAACAAGTAACAATATGAAGTTATCTCATATTACAAAAATCCCAGCCTTTTAAGATGAGATTAGCATTCCTTTGTTTTGACCACAATAACTTTGTCATATAAATTAAAGGTGCATAACATTTATTTTATCTCTCAGAACCTCAAATGAATAATTTTGACTTTCATATTGTTAGCTAATGTGAATTTTCACATTTTCAGGTTTTGCCTCTTATTTAAAAAATAGAGCTGGAGGGCTGGGATGTAGCTCAGTGGCAAAGTGCTCACTTTGCAAGTGCAACGCCCTGGGTTTGATCCCCAGTGCCAAAAAAAAAAAAAAAAAGACCGAAGGAAAAAAAAAGAGCTGGAGGCATAGTAATATAAGTCTGAGCCCTCTTTGGTACATATTAAATTATATACATCATCTAGCTACATGTAAATGATGTTATCATTGCTTTCCGTTATTTATCAAATTTAGCCATCAGACATTTCTAAAAATGTTTAGCTCTCAATGGCATTTTTAAGGAGTTGTCTGCTTGGGTGCCTAGTTACAAGCAAGAATGAAATTCTTCAGTTTCATGGTACATGGCACCAAATGTTATCAAGTAGCTTTGAATATCACTGGTAATTCTCCCTACACTATGAATAAAACTAGCCTAAGGGAAGTAAAACTCGAGTCCTTTCTTATAATTAGTGAAGACAATCTTTAATACTTTCTGTTTGATGTTTGTTTCCACTAATTTATTGTGTGAAATCTGATATTCTTTATTTAGCTTTCTGTTTTTTCTGTCAGTTTTATTTTGCATAATTGACAGTCACTTATACTGAGTACAATTATAAATGTGAAATCCTTAAAAATATGCCTCATCTCTGTTAGTTTCCAGGCAAAAATAGCCTTCAAACAAAGTATAGACTATCACCCAGAATGTTCGAAATTCCAGTGTTACAACAGTGTGTGTGTGTGTGTGTGTGTGTGTGTGTGTGTGTGTGTGTTACTAGGAAATGAACCCAGAGGCATTCTACCTCCAAGCTACACCCTGAGTCCTATTTTTTATTTTTATTTTTTTGAAACAGAGTTTCCACTGATTGATGAGAGTCTCACTACTGGCTGAGGCTGTCCTCAAACCTGTATTTCTCCTGTATCAGCTTCCCAAGTGCTAGGATTACAAGCATGTGCCACCACACTGGGCTGGTTACAACATTCTTAAACGTTTAGCATGGTATATTAAAGGTACTGCATGTATTGTTTCTCTGCACTTGAAATGATCTTAACTCCTACTCTTTACAGGACAGATTTTCCTGGCTTTTATTATTCTTGTGATTTTCTTTGAGCTTTCCTAATGTGTTAATACCTCCACTTATCTTTAAATGCCTTGGAAAGGGTCTGGCTGATGAGGAAGGGAAGCAGAGAATAATTTGAGGGTCCTGAGCCTGAATATAATGCCATCACCCAGCTGTTTTAGCTTTAGTGTTTTTGCCATTCTTTTGAAGAATGAAGTCTCTGAGACTATTTTGGCAACCCAGTAGATTCCTTAAGAAAGCAAGAACTTTCTTAGCCTTACCCTAAATGATATCTGACTTTGATATGCTCACTTGTTTTCTCAGAATGAGCCCTTTAATTATGGAAGAAAAACACCACCTGCAACAGCTGGATCATGAGACTAATTCAGATAGCTTTATTAGAAAAGAAACATATTGCCCAATAAGACATTTTCCAGAGAGCAAAGATCATGCCAATTTTATAATGTATATCAGATAAAGCAGATTCTTATCAATTTCTAGATTCTTTATTATTAAATATGTTTTCAAATGAGGGAATACAACTCAAGTACCCTCTAAGGCTTCATGGCTTTTTGAACCATAGCTTCCTCTGTACATTATGAATTATGGAATTAATTCCATTTCACTTGCTAATAAAAGCTAACTCTTTAAGACTCATGTTGGAAGTCATCTGTGAAGAATTCTTGCAAAATAGTTGGTGCTTACCTTTTACTAAAATTAAACCAACTAGCTTACCAGATTAGAGGTGCTCTCATGTTTCCTTTATTTCTTCCTTTAAAAACAATGACATTTTACAAAACTGAAATGAAGAGCATAGTGGCTGCTCAATGTTGGCATCAATATCTTGAAAATCAAAGGCCCCTCTTTAAGTGAATTAGTCATCTGTGTGGTCTAAAGGAACCACTGCCCCTTTACACATCCCCCTAAACACATACAGGCAAATGAAGAAGTATTTAAAAGAGAATGATTATTTTCCATTTACTTAAAATTTTTTAATTCGTGAAGTTTAATATTGATTGAAATTATTCCCTAAAGTTTTCTAATGATACTAATGGTTGTGTGTATGTAAGTTTTTACCATATTTCATACTATATTTTAAGCACTTTTATTAATTTACTTAGTTCACATGACACTTGAGGGAGATTTGGGCAGACTAGTGAACTGATGCTTTTTTTTTTTTTTGTGGGATCACTCTGCCTGTTGAGCTGGCAGTGGCAGGAAAATAGTTAGGGAACCTTTGTGACAATTCAGGTGAAAGACATAGATGGGGTGGATTGGACTAGAGTAGCTATGGATCGGTGATAATTGGATATATTTTGAAGGTAGAACAATAGTTTGGCTATGGGGTTGAGAGAAAGGGGGAATCAAGGATGACCCCAAAGCTTTCAGCCTGTACAATTAGAATAGAGTTGCTGTTAACTGAAGTCGGAAAGGTATGACTGGGACAGTTAAGTTCAAGAGCCCAGTTTTGAACATGGAACAAAAGCATGTTTAATGTAACATTAAAAGTTAAGAGCAACCTAAATATTTAACAGCATAGAATTGGATGAATAGATTATGATATTTGCATGTAATAAGAGTATCATGGAGACAAAAATATTTTGTACGTCTGTTTATTACTTACTGACCTGGCATATTTACTGTAAAAATAAAGGTGTTTATCGAATACTACTCAAGGCCCAACCATATTCCTATAAAAGGGGGGGAAGTCTTATATTTGCATATGAAAAATGAAATCTAAAGCAATATCATGTTTTAACATGATTTAAATTTTTCTGTAATAAGTTTTTAGCAGTAAAAGTGGAAATATATTTTCTAATTACCTTTATCTCATGTGTTGGGACTTTGAGGCTGAGTTGCAGGGCCATTATAGTGTAGGGGAGAGGGGAATTATTATTTCCTATGATTTGGGAAACTACAGGTTTACTAAGAGCATCTCACTGTAGTTTTTCAACAACCAGATGTTCCTGCTATGAAAGGATACGGCAAATAAGAAGAAATAGAGAAGAACTTAGAAGATCTATTTATCCCTCTATTCCAGTTCAAATAACCTTTATCTTTCAGGTGATTTTTACATAAGGAGTTTAAAAGTTGTATTAATCTTGGTAGGACACTATTACCATTATAAAATATCAAGATCTATATCACTTCACCCTAATGCACATGATGTACTTTCACAAACATATCAAAGTCGATCACTAACCTGAACTTGAGAAGGAGGGAAGGAGAGGGAATGGGGCGGGGATTGGGGAAGAGTTAAATGAGAGATGTGTGCATGTATGCTTTTACCAGCTTGTACCTAACAAAGATGTATGATTACAATGCACCAATTTAAAAAAAAAAGAAAAAATAATAAAACAAAATATGAAGATCCATATCACTTTTGAGAAATCCATTTTTCCATTGTTGTGGATGACTACTTGAAATCTCAAATTTCAACACGATATGCTTTTTTAGTTTTGAAGCTTGAAGTATATAAAATTCTGAATGCTGCCAAATTTAAATCATCACTCTTTAATTGATGGCTTTTAAACTACAATTCACTCTAGGCAGGAAGACTTCAAAAACAACTTTATAACAGTTTTGTGGTATCTGTTTTCAAGTGCCTGTAGGCAGTACTGTGTCCCAAAATATAATATTAGGTTCTGAAGTACAACTGGCTGCCTGGGTGAAATGATTGATGTGGTTTTGTTTTATCATTTCAAGGGAGTGAAGAAAATAGACCCTGAATTGTATGAAAAATTTATCAGCCACAGATTTGGAGAAGAAATGTTATATCGCATAGATCTTTGCTCCATGCTGAAGAAAAAACAAAGTAATGGTTATTATCACTGTGACTCTTCCATTGTGATAGGTGAGTGCCATTTAAGGAATTACTCATTATCTTTACTTTTGACTTCTTTATCATTACTTTATTTGGATAGATGTTAAGGATTGGCTTTATGTTCTCCCCCGCCCCCCCTGTGCTGGGGATTGAACCCAGGGGCAGGGGCATTCTATCTCTGAGCTATACCCCCAGCCCTATTTTTAATTCTTTATTTTGAAACAGGATGTCACTAATTTGCAGAGGGCCTAAGTAGCTGAGGCAGGCAATGAACCTGTGATCCTCCTATCTCAGCCTCCCAAGTACTGGAACTACAAGTTGCACCACCATATCTGGCTTTATGTTTTTCTTAATGACATTTTTCTATTATGTTTTGGTAGTAGTACATCACAAACTTTGTAGGGTGTTTTTCAAGATTTTACTGCCTGTAGTTTTTTATTTTTGTGGTACTAGGAATTGAATCCTCACCCTCATGCATGCTGGGGAAGCTTTCTACCACTGAGCTATACCTCCATCCCGCTTTTACAATTTTGAGACAGGGTCTTCCTAAATTGCCTAGGCTGGCCCTGAACTTGCAGTCCTTCTGCCTCAGTCTCATGGGTACCTGAGATTATAGGTATGTGTCATCATGCCTGGCACTTCCAATAGTTTTTATATTCTGGACTTTAAATATAATGAAGTGTTAAAAGATTTTATTCAAAATTTAGTTCAGTTTAATTTTATTTCATGAAAATGAAAAAAGCATTTTCTCCAGTGAAGGCCTGCATGACCACACTATTCCTAAGCAGGAATTTTCATGTTTGCTAACTTTAATTAAGAATAGAATGACCCAGGTGAGAAAGTTTCATTTTGAGAAGAGTAAGTATGAGTGGCCTAAAAAAAATTGAAGACTTCATTTGGTTCTATAAGGAAAACATGTTTGGGGAAGACACAAAGATTCATACATAAAAGCTCTGTCAAGTGGCATGTGATGAAACGGACTCCTACACGGTTATGTTTCCAGGCAGAAACTTTGTGCACTAAACGAAGATTCTTTAACCAGAACAAGGCCAGCCCACTCCCCACTTTTTGCAAAGTGTATTTCATAGGAGCCAGCTCTGTTTTGATTTAAAATTGCTATTTCAAACCAGACACTGTTCTTTTAAGATTGTGAACTTCAAGACAACCTGATTTATATGCTTTTAAAGGTAACTCAAAGAAGATAAAATACATGTATCTAAACATTTCAAGGTCTTCAGCCAAGATAATTTTGCTCCATTTCAGCTTAAAGAAAACCTGTGGATATATGTACATCTTGAAAGAGTCTTAATACTGAAGTTTGTTAAAGCACTTAAGAATGTTTAAGAGATGCAGTTTTATTTCTAAATACTCATGCCAGAGCTTCAGAGAATAAGAGTTATCATTTTACCTCTGAAGATCTTAACTATCTTAAGCAAGATATTCCATATGTCATTTGAGTTTTATACTCTGAAAATTTTCAAGTCTATTTTAAGAAGGATTTTCATGCTTTTGGAATCTGAATAACAGAGTTATTTTCCATCCAAATTTTGAAGAGGACCAAACATCTCCATTTAGGTTCCTTGTAAAGTACAAATTTAGATAATTCTGTGTAATACAGGTTTTAGCTAAGCTTTCTATATTTTCTTTTCTTAGGTCAAGTTTTCAAGGGAATACAGTACTCCATTGCCTTTTACTCTCATTAAAAACAAAATAAAAAACTAAGAACGTATGGATTTTACTGGCGATACTGTGGGATTGTTACTATACAGTTGAGAGCATGTATCACATAACTTGCCAGTAGGGGGCTCTGTTCTGCTCATTCCACATCCTTATCTTCCAGCCACTCATATTCCCTCTTTCATTGATCTTTTTCAGCTGAATTTCTGTATTTCACTTTAATGTAGGTAATTTTTCTATCCCTTTCACCCTTCTCCTATTTGGGGTAATTTTTTTTCAAACTGTACCAGTCTTATATTGAGACCTTTTAGGCTTTTAGTGTTATTATAGTGAGGTGTTTGCTATTTTCTGCCATTTTGATTCATATCTACAGTTTGATTCAGTTTTAGTTTCCCTTTACTTAGTTGGTTTTAAAATGGGTTTCGTCCTTTTTTGGCTCTGAAATTTATTTTGAATTTCCTCTGTGTATATTATTTCTTTAAGTGTTTTCTGTAATGCCAGTTTAGTAGTTATGAATTATTTTAATTTATGCATATCTTGGAAGACTTTTTTTTGTCAATTTTGGAGAATAGCTTTGTTGGGTATAGCAATCCTGGCTAGCAGTTGTTTTCTTTCAGGGCATTTACAGTGTAGGTTGAGAAATCTGGAGTAATTCTTACTGGCTTACCTCTGAGTGTGATCTCACTTATTTCTCTTGATGCTTTTAAGATTTTATTGTTGATGTCTATGTAACTCATTTTAGAAGAAACATAGACTGGCAAAGTGGATTTAAAAAAACAAAATCCAACTATTAGTTGTTTATAAGAAACTCATCTTAAAGGCAAAGATATCCACAGGAAAAGGTGAAAGGATGGAAAAAATATTCCATGCAAATGGAGACTAAAAGCAAGCAGGAATAGCTACTCTCACATCCAACAATGCAGACTTCAAGCCAAAATTTATCAAAAGACACAGAGGGTCACTTCATCCTGGTAAAAGGAACAGTCCAACAAAAAGAT
>PVLC010014952.1:6146-38298 GCA_004027655.1 Graphiurus murinus
TACTGGGGATTGAACTCAGGGGCATTCTACCTCCGAGCTATACCCCTAGCCCTATTTTTTATTCTTTATTTTGAAACCGGGTCTCACTAAGTTGGGGCGTGCCTCACTAGGTAGCTGAGGCTGGCCTCGAACCCGGATCCTCCGGTCTCAGCCTCCCGAATGCTGGGATTACAAGCGTGCGCCACCACGCCCGGCTCCAAATAGCTAGAGTTTTATGCGGATTCCTTCTGTTGTTTTTATTAACATTTGGTGAGAAGTTTTAATCAGGGACTAAGAATTATGCAATGCAAACTGGGAGTTGAGAATAAGGGATTCTACCTTTTGCAGTATGTTGACATTAAAGATTGACAGGATCATGTAGTCTGATAGGTGTCTGCACCTTGTAGCATTTTAATGTCTGATTCAACAGATGATTGTAGTAGGTGAATGCCAGACAGCACTGATGACAAGATCTCAGCACAGCACTATGATAAGTGCAGATCAAGAGGTGAATTTGTTCTGCAGGTTAAGAAGAGTCTAGATGGAAGTTGATCATGGCTTTCACAACTTGCAAAGACTTCCAGGAAAGAGTTATAATTGATACATCCTAGAAACTGATGCTTGTCTTGTTACCTCAAGGTGTGCAGTCTCTGGCCGGTGGGACCCCATCCTTGACTTCACTTCAGATCTTGGTTCCCACTTCCACCCTTTGGCAGTCTGGCTGTGTTGCCCTTACTTGACCAGTCTTAGCTGACCACCCTGCCTACTCAGCTCGTTTAGCTGGATCTTCCTGTAGCCCAGGAGGCTCACATCAAGATTGGATATATAATTGTCTGGAACATAATCTGTTTTTACTAAGGTCTAGATAATATAAAACTGCAGTGTACCGTACTAACAGTGAATACAGGGAGCACCGCACCTGGCAGTAGAGGGAGAAACAGACCATGGAGGGGGCTAGAACCCAAAGAAGGTCAAGTCTCAGAGAAAAAACTCAACAAAAAGGAAGCAGGCAAGAAGTGGAGTGGCTAATGCCCATCATGCAAGCTTGGTGATGCCGGTCCACCATCTTTTTTATCCTACTGAGATTTCATGGATACATAGGCTAATAATTCTGTCAATCCTACCTTGTGAGGGGCTCCCAAGCCATTATGAACTCAAAGATTTATGTCTACAGCTCTGAAACTGTAACTTGATTAATGTCTCTAACAGTGATTATAAAAGACCACAAGATGGCAGAGTTTCTTTAAGAAGCTCACATAAATCCTGTAAAGATTAAGTTGATAGAAGAATATTGAAGTGGAGCTTATTAAAATAAGATGTTTTTAAAATACTGATAAGTGTTGGACTCAGAAAGCACTGACTCAAAGACAAATAATTTACTGAAATCTAAAAATTAACTTAGGAAGTGTCTCAATGTTTAGTTTAGTAACTTATTTTGCAGAAAGGGTATAAGACTTAAAACTACATTATTCATCCCAAAACTTGACTTAGTCATTCCAACAACATGAATAAAGTAAATCAGCAGGTATTCAAAAGCAAGTTCCAGAATATATCCATGAGTCAGTAGAGGGCATTGAAAAGGGTTTAAAACTACCTTTTGAGATCTCAAATTCCTCTTTGCCTGCCTGGCTGTTGGGTTGCAGAATGCAGGGCTACATGTAATAAATAAATGTCCTGGTTGAACACACTGTTGACTGGTGTCATCAACAGAACAAAGATGATGCTGTACAAAGAGTTGCTTCATATTTCCTATGTGTAGTTCAAGCATTTGGTTTTTCTTGTTCAACAAATGTTAATTGAATATTTTGATTACATATGTCACTGTTTAAAATAGTTGCTGTGTATTTAAATCTATCAGATTATTCTAGATCATTTCACAAGGTTTTTTGCCTGCTCTATCATTCAGAATTAAGCCAAATAAAATATATTATTTAATTGCTTGAAATAAACTAAGAAACCAATGGGAGAGATTTGGATTTTGAGAAACAAGAAATTAACATAGAGAAACTTGAACTCATTTTTGTCAGCATTATCAGTTCTAGGTAGATCATTCAGTCATTATCTTTACTTGCTGGTGCTATCTAACTTGGAGCTATTTCATCCTGTGTCCACTTATTGCTTGGATTCAGTTAATGACCGTTAATGACACTGTAAGAGTCTAAAGCAGATGACTAAGTCATCATGGGGAAGCATGGCCTCTGCATGTCCACATCTAAGTGGGCTTTGACATTGAACAAGCATGTTCATATCTGT
Organism: Graphiurus murinus; assembly: GCA_004027655.1. Classification (NCBI taxonomy): domain Eukaryota; kingdom Metazoa; phylum Chordata; class Mammalia; order Rodentia; family Gliridae; genus Graphiurus; species Graphiurus murinus. Next base: position 8,379 of record PVLC010014952.1, read on the forward strand.
GATTCCTGTATGATAGAGCATGTAGGTAATCACTAGCTAAGGTTGTGTTTCTTCACTCATTTTAAAGTGTTTGTCACCAAGTAGAGTCCTGGAGAACAGAAAGCATGAGAGAATGTAGTATACTTCAAAACTGATGGAATCTCATTTTCTCATAAAGAATTAAACAAACTTTCTTCTGTCCAGTATTCACTCATTCATTCATTCACTCATTCATTCATTCATTCATTCATTTATTGTGGTTCTGGTACAGGGGATTAAACCCAGGGGGATTCTATCTCTGAGCTATACCCCAGCCTTATTTTATTTTGAAAGAGGATCTAGCCAAGTTGCTGAGGCTTGCTGCAAACCTGTGATTCTCCTGTCTCAGCTGCCCAAGTACTGGGATTACAGGCATGAACACCACACCTGGCTCAGTATTACATTTTATGTTTTATGGTAACTTTGTAAAGTTGTTAAAGTAGGGTTAGAGCATGAAGAGTCCAGTTAGAAAAGGTAAATATGGAAACATTTAAATGGTTGGTGTTCTGTAAGTAGTCATTTACCTTTACATAAAAACCTGATAAAAGCTGCAAGATATTTTATTTTAATAGATGCTTCATTATGATTAAATATTGAGGTGTGTATAATTATTAGATGGGAGGGAGGCAAAGAAATCGATCATGGTAGAAGGAAGAACTAGCAAAACACTTACCAGAGTTATATCCAGATCCTGAATTCCAGGAAAATATACCTCTTACTAGATAAGGCCTTGGTAATTTCCCAGTACTGTAAAGTTTGACTTATTTAAGAATCATTTGGGTATATAAACATTTGTAGAAAATTATATGTGGAAAGATAATTTGCAGGCAGGAGTGATAGAGAAGATTAAAATCTCCTGGTCTTACAAGTGAGCATTTTATTTTCCCTTTTGGTTGCAGCATCTTCACAACTACTTCACAGTGACCCTCGGGATTCCCGCTTGGTGTTCTTATGTCTTTTTCGTCATTGCCACTTTGGTTTTTGGCCTTTTCATGGGTCTGGTAAGAGACAAAAACAACCTTTTGTCTTGTCTTTAAAGCAGAGTGGGTTTCATGTAAAATTAAAACATGGCCAAGAGAGAAAAAACAAAGAAACATTCTTCTGTGTGAATAGCATTTATTTGTTTGATACTGCTTTCAGTGGTAATGTGAGATGTATTGAAAACGGATTAAGTTATTATCCTGTACTCCTACCTCTTTAATATTCTGAAGATATGTGCTGCCCAGAATATATACAGTGGTAAAGAAGAAATGGAAGCCCTACTTGATTTGATAGTGAGTTTCCAAGACAGAGTCAGCCGTGACTTCACATATTGCCTACTTGATTAGAACGTGGTAGGGTAAGGCCAAAGTTGTGAATTTGTTTCTTGGGCAGATCTAAGATTTGTTTTCTTGTTCACATCTTCCAATTTAAACTCTACTCCTGACCAGCTGCTTATATATCCACTCGTTTTCTTAAGGTGGGTTTTATAAGAGAACATAGATAAAAGAACACAGTCATTACTGTGGAAGAAATACAATATTCAAAGCAAATCACCGCGTCTTTTTTGAGCATGAAGATCAGTATCCAGTAGGTATCTGCATTTTCTCCCTAGGTTTCAGGTGAAATTTGGAATAATAAATTTATTTATGTAATTATATAGGCAACCATAAATGTTTTGGCATGTTTTTCTTTGATAACAAATTGGGTTTGTTTGTTTGTTTGTTTGTTTGTTTTTTTTTTTTTTTTTTTTTTTTTTTTTTTTTTTTTTTTTTTTTTTTTTTTTTTTTTTTTTTTTTTTTTTTTTTTTTTTTTTTTTTTTTTTTTTTTTTTTTTTTTTTTTGCGGTACTGGGGATCGAACTCAGAGGCATTCTACCTCCGAGCTATACCCCCAGCCCTATTTTTTTTTATTCTTTATTTTGAAACCGAGTCTCACTAAGTTGCGGAGTGCCTCACTAGGTAGCTGAGGCTGGCCGCGAACCCGGATCCTCCGGTCTCAGCCTCCCGAATGCTGGGATTACAAGCATGCGCCACCACGCCCGGCTGTTTGTTTGTTTTTAATCTTTCTCTTACCTACACTTGATTAACTGAATTGTATGTTGCACTCTAATTACAAGTTCTTAGAAGCCTTTACATTATATGATAATTACATAGTTCCTAAACACTCTAAGGTAAGAATAATCAGTGATTACAAAAGTCTTGTATAAAGAAACTTTTGGTAAGATTATCTACATTTTATAATGAAATTTGGCTCTCTAGCAATGTCTTTTTAATAATAAGCTCTAATAAATATGACAAAGTAGTAACTCCAAGGAGCCAAGGGAGCTTGATTTTATTTTTCCATGCACATACTTTATTCATATCATGGCTTGTCATTGAGATCTCGCTGCTGATGTTAACTTCAGAGATGGGGATAGAGCTAGGTTCCATGTATGTCCTATTCCGTTGCATTAATCCTATTGCTAATTAATGTCCCCATTGCCCTGTTTTAAAGGGATTTGACTTTGAATGTGCTTCTCCCATCCATTCTTTATGGCTAGATTTTTCTAGCAGTATATTAGAACTACTTGAGTGTGAGACTCTTGTGGGGAATCAGTGTGAGGTCCTGGGTGATCAGAGATGGAGTCAGAAGGGGAATGTAGGTTGAACAGGAACCTTCTGGAAAACCAGTGAGAACTCGTCTCATCATGAAGAGTTCCAGAGCCGGGCATGGTGGTGCACGCTTGTAATCTCAGCATTTGGGAGGCTGAGACTGGAGGATCTGGGTTTGAGGCTAGCCTCAGCTACCTAGTGAGGCACTCCACAACTTAGTGAGACCGTGTTTCAAAATAAAGAATAAAAAATAGGGCTGGGGGTGTAGCTCAGAGGTAGAATGCCCCTGAGTTCAATCCCCAGTACCGAAAAAAAAATAAAAAAGAGTTCCAGAATCTGAACTTTCAGGATGATTTTAAGTCTGAGAAACTGAGTCAGGCCTATCTCTGCATGAGGTTCATTTGGAAACTTAGACAGAAATAACAGTACAGGAAGGTTATTGAGGGCTTGGCTTGAAGAACGAAGAAAGTTGATTCCAGACTGTTCAAACGATTGAGATATAGTCTCATTTCTGAGAAGTTGAGAAGATAATTTTATTTAACAAAATAATATACTAATACATTTCCAAAAAATAACAAATACATAGCTCTATACAAAATGCCTTTTCTACAATTGTATGTGGAATTTTTACTTTGAGTAATCTTTAAATTTATGTGCTTTTTAAACTTACTTTTTGTGAATTAGTTATACTATTTAAAACAGTTTCATTCTTCCCAACTTAGTGAGACCCTGTTTCAAAATAGGCTGAGGGGTGTAGCTCAGAGGTAGAATGCTCCTGGGCTCAATCCCCAGTACCTAAAAAATTAAAAAAAAATAAGCTTGCCTTTTGTGAATTAGTTATGCTAGTTGAAGCAGTTTCATTCTTCCTTCCTTTTAATCTACTTCAGAATAGCACTTTTATTAGCTTCTAGATTAGGAAGCCTTTCTCAGTGTTTTCACCTCTTAGTCACATAGAGAAGGATAATTTAGTAGCGCACTAGGGTAAAGGGAAGCCGCTGCTGGACGAAGCCCTTGAGACTGACTCTGAAGAGCCCAGGGGAGCCTCTGCCCGCCCACATCTCGCCCAGACTGCCTGAGGGATGACACACTGTCAGGAAGCCAGGACTTCAAGAGTTTTTTAGTAGTCTCTCCAGCTGAGTCAAAAGTAAATTAATAGTTCACATAGAATAAATCTGAGATGAAATTGCTGAGTATGGAATTTCCCAAAATAGAAGAGTAGGAATTAGCCTATTACTCACAGGAAAGAGCCTTTGAGATTCTCTGTTTGATCCCCACTAGAGACCCTGCAGGCAGCAGATTTTGTGACTCACTTGTGTCCCTGCTTCATGGAGGCAGGATTACAGGTGACATCTTCAGGTGTGGGCTCCAACCTCTGACACCTTTGCCATTTACTGGGCCCAAAAGCCAAGCATAGACTTGTAGACATGCAAAGCTTGGTCCTGATGACCCTTGAGATTCCCCTTCCTCCCACGAGTCTTAATAATGGTGGCCAGGAGGACAGGTGCTTTCCACAAGAGGTATTCTTGATGAAGTTATTGCTTCACACAAAATTGACTACTAGGTTTATTATTTTTTCCTGAATTTTAGAAGATAGGAAACTAAAACATATCTACTAGTTGATTGTTGTTTGTTTGTTTGTTTTTTGACTGAGCCTATTTAATGGTTCAAATATTTTACCAAATGTTATTTTCTACATGTAAATAGAGGACTCAGTTTTAGAATCAAGTATCTATTTTGCCTTTTTAACCAATAAGGGAGGGATCCTTGCTGCTAGTTTATATGTCAGATCACCTGTTAGTGACTGGGCCCTGAGGGGTGGGGGGCAGCAAAGGTCTAGAAGAAGAGAAGCGCCCTGAGGACATGGACAGACTTCTCCAGAAACAAAAGGCTGGGCTTGCTTTTGCCTCTGTTACCTGATCTCTGTTTGTGTTGATATAGATATATAGATGGGGAGGGGCAGGCAACCATCCAAACTTTGGTTCTTAAGTAGATTATTTTTTGTGATGCCGACGACCCGTGCCTGGCCTAGAGCCTCCCACAGAGGCATAGATGTCATCCACGGTGAAGAAGTGTATCCTGGGGTTGCATGGCTCTCTGCACCAATCTGGTTTGATGTGGAAACCTTAAAGAGTCATTGAAGAAAATGAAGAGAAAGGCACCGTTCCCTGTAGGCCCTGGTTCTGAATGGTTCACTGGATGAGAATATAAATCTGGAACTGAGTAACTAATGAAAAGTTGAAAGGGGTTTCCTCCCGGCTTCTGAGAAGGAATTGTACACAATATGGAAGTATGTGGACATAAAACAGATCTTGGAGATAGGCAGCCCCATATCCATCCTTGAGTGCAAGTGAAAAAGCAGTTAAGTGACTTATCTAAGCTAATGCAAGAAAGACAGAGGTGAGACTGGTCCTCGCAGGGTCTTTCTAGATCCCAGTACCCTGCCAGCCCTCCAGAGAGCCCAGGTCCCTCACACGAGCAACTTACTCCCTCCAGACTGTGCTGCCTCTGAAGGGTTTCTTCTTTCCTTGGCCCTCCTGGTGGGATGAAGAAGACACTATGTCTGTGAATAGCTAGTAAATATATGACTATCGCATTAAAAATGGAAGGTTTTTAAACCCAGTCTAGCAGAAGAAATGTTTTCCTTTTTTCTGCTCAGATCAATTTAATGGCTTAGAGCTTGTTGTACCCTAACCCTCAGCATATCTCCCTGCATCTCATTGTGTCACCACGTGGGTCGGCTCAGCCCAGCATTTGGCGTTTTCTCTGGATCCAGGAGCCTTGGTGACCCCACTTGGTACAGCTCAGAGCAGCGGGGCAGCCCGTCCTCTCCCACGATGGCCAGGCCCCTCAACTGGGAGCTGTGGTCCTTCCACCCCATCACTTAGTTATCAGAGTGCTTTCTTCATTGTTGAAGACTTATGTTCCTTTTGCCCAATAATTAAACTCCTCATTTTTTCACTTTTAAGGGCCCCCGTGTGGACATGGTACTTGGTCCTAATGAACCAAATATTAAGTAATTAGTGAACATATGCTTAGTAATAATCCTGAACACAAGTAGGTACTCAGTTGTTTATGAAATTGAATCAAAAGGACTATAACTGACTAGTTTAAAACTTGAGAGCATCTGTAAAACACAAGTAGATGTAGCATTATTCCTATTTTTAAACACCAACAATTATTTGAAGAAAAGTCTTAGACTCCAAGTGTTAGGCAGCACTGGAGGAATGTGTGACCTTCTAAAAGGCTCTGGCAGTGTTGGTTTTCTGTGTCGTGCAGTGCTGTAGGGAGGGGTGCATTGCAGATGGAGAGAGTGTTTCCACCTTGTGCTGGCTCTAGCTGGCTCTGGACACCGGCCATCAGTTTCATCAGTATGGCCCACACTGGTCCCTGGTCATGGATCCTGGACTAGGCCAGTCCTGACCTCTAGGAGCTTGTAGTTTATCAAGGAAAAGACATGTTTATTATAGTAGAAAGTAACTTCTGCTTCAGTCAAGGTCAAAGATGAAACCAGTCAGCCTCTGCCTAATGTAGAATTTAGTTCACATCATCTAGGTTATCTCATAATTCATCTCTATATAAATTTCTTATGGTACTTTCAAGAATTCTAGACCCTTAAGCTGGATGTGGTAGCACACACTTGTAATCCCAGTACTTGGGGGGCTGAGACAGGAAGATTGCAGATTCAAGGCCAGCACACAGTAACCTAGTGATACCTTGTTTCAAAATAAAAAGGGTTGGGAATGTAGTTCAGTGGTATAATGCTCTAGGTTCAGTCTCTAGTATCTAAAAGTAAATAAAGAGAAGAGAGAGAGAGAGAGAGAGAGGGAGAAAGATTCCAGACCCTAAATTGCTCTTCCACTCCAGTGAGTGTTAGTGAGGGGCAGCTCAAATGCAAAGTAGTATTGTTTGTCCAAAGTAGTGTTTTTAAAGGGACGGTTTTAGACTTGGCCAGTTAGTTTCTTATACCTGCTTGATTTATCTGTTTATAGTGGACTCCATAGACTTTGACTTTGTGGCTCTCTTTCTAAATTAATAGTATTTTCCTGTAAAATGCCACATTTGAAAGTAGGAAATTCTTAGTAATAACTTTGTCTTTCTGAAGACTTTTGCCCAGCTTCTAATTATGTGCCTAAGAATATCTGTTTATAGAAATAAGGCCTAGTTTTGTGGCCCATTGGTGATACGTGTCCTGACGGCTCACTGTAAATCATACTTCTTTCCTCCAGGTCTTGGTAGTCATATCAGAATGTTTCTGTGTTCCACTTCCAAGGAGCTCTTCTGAACATTCTGGTAAGTATGATAAGTCACATAGTAGAGTATTTGGGGGATTTTGTGGTGTTCTGGGTTTGGAATTGTCTTTTTTGCTCTTATAGATGGTAGATTTCCCCTCCAGTTTTCTAGATGTCCAAAATATCACTTACCTAATTTCTTTAAATATATTCTCCAGGTAGATTTGAACAAAAATTCCTTCCCCACACCGCTCTTAAATTAGAAAATATTTCATATTGGCAGTGGCCTTTTCTCTTTAGGGTTATGTCCTTCATTAATCAGTGGACAGCTTTTCCTTATTCAAATGGAAATGAGAAGGGAAGGAGGGGAACTCACATTTGTTGAGTCTCTACTATGAGTTACTGTTACTTATTTATTTATTTATTTATTTATTTATTTAGCAGTACTAGGAATTAAACCCAGGGGCATTCCACCACTGGCAAAATCCCCACCCCTCTCTTATTTTTAATTTTGAGACAGGGTCTCCCTAGACTGCTGAAGCTGTCCTCGAATTTGCAAACTTCCTGCCTCAGCTTCCCAAGTAGCTGGAATTACAGGCATGTGTCACCATGCCAGACCTGTCAATATTTTTTAAAAACAGTTTCTCAGCTGGGTGAGGTGACTGACGCATACTTATAATCTCAGTACTTGGGAGGCTGAGACAAGAGGATCACAGGTTCAAGTTCAACCTTAGCAACTTAATAGGACCCTTTGCAACTTAGTGATACTCTGTTTCTAAATAAATATAAATGAAAGCAGTTTCTCCAGATTCTTGCATTGCTCCACATTATTTCTGGGACTTAGTGGCCCTGGATTTGAATGTTTTTATTCCTGGCTATTTTTGAGACTTTTCATTAAGACTTTACAATTATTGAATTGTATTGGGAGTTTTAAATAAATTCATATTTCTTTTTAGTTCTTGAAATTTCTGAGGCTTTGAGACTAACACAGATAGTTCAACATATATGATCCTTAGAATTCTTTTTTTTTTTTTTTTTGCGGTTCTGAGGATTGAACTCAGGGGCATTCTACCTCCGAGCTATACCCCCAGCCCTATTTTTTATTCTTTATTTTGAAACCGGGTCTCACTAAGTTGCGGAGTGCCTCACTAGGTAGCTGAGGCTGGCCGCGAACCCGGATCCTCCGGTCTCAGCCTCCCGAATGCTGGGATTACAAGCGTGCGCCACCACGCCCGGCTCCTTAGAATTCTTAAAGGTTGCAGAAACCCAATATACAGCATCTTCAGGGGGAAAAAGTAAAAACTTATTAGTTCACATAAGTGAACTTCCAAGGGCATTCTGGCTTTAAGCCCAGCCCAAGTAATATTAGGTTTTTGTTTTCATGGGGCTCACTTGGTGGCTGTCGACAGTCCCAGCTCACATCTTACCAGTTTAACAACTACTGAAGAGAGAGCATGGCTTTTCTTCCTGACTCTGGTCCCAGACACCTGGAGAGTACTCTGATTAGCTCAGCTCAAGCCACATTTCTGAAGCAGTCAGTCTCGGTGGGTCACCACTGAGTCTCCTAAAAGCTACAAAACAGAGCATGAGGAACCTTTGCCCTCCGTGCCCACATGCTCTGCCACGGTAACACAGTGAGGTCCCCAGAGAGGGCCGGGAAGCACGGGGTGGGGGGCTGGCGTGTAGCCAGAGCATCTGTCCTTTGTGATAGCGGACGGAGTGCCTCGTGGAAAGCGCGGCCGGGCACTTGGCCTCTTTTTGCATTTCTCAAGTAAACACCCTTAATCAGTGACTGGACTGCCATTGTTTATTCCTCTTCTCTCCACAGAGGAGAGTCGGGGGTCAGCGGAGGCTCACGGGGCTGAGCAGTTGCAGGATGCAGAGGAGGAAAAAGATGATTCCAATGAAGAAGAGAACAAGGACAGCCTCGTAGATGATGAGGAAGAGAAAGAAGAGCTCGGCGACGAGGAGGAAGCCGAGGAGGAAGAGGAAGAGGACAGTCCGCCCGGTGGGGTGGATGAGGACAGGAGTGGGCCTCGTGACCAGGGGCCCCTCCCAGAGGGCAGTGTGGCCCCGGAGGAGGCTGAAGAGGATGCACCTGAGCAGCTCTGTCCAGCAGAGACAGAGGTGGCGGAGGACTCATTGAGACAGCGCAAGAGTCAGCATGTCAATAAGGGACCATAGGTCTACCAAGGCTCTCTCCAAGACTGCAGGCCAGGAGGACATGTCAGCCTCCCTCTGGTCTGCAACTAAATCCTTAAGTTTTTCTGAATGAGCAAGCTTCTCTCTTAAAAGACGATCTCTACTCATGTGGTCTCATGACAGTAAGCCTCGTGTATTTTAAGGAGAATCTCTCAGATATGACGATTAGCAGACAGCAAAGCAACAAAATGTGAAGATCTCGTTGTTGGGGGACTTGGAATGGGAGCAAGTTAATTTACTTGGATCTAGAGAGTCAACCCAACCCTCCTGAGCACCTTCAGTAGACAAGGGAGGACCCCATAAAGTGAAAGCAACACGCAGCCTTTACTCCTGAGCATCCTCAAGTTGTAGCTAAAGTCTTGCTTCCTTTTCGTCTGTTACTTTGTCAGACTGTAAGAAATATCAGTAGCACAGTGCACAAATACATTTTAAAGGTAGAAATCGAGAGGTCCCCGGATATGATTTTAGAAAAGAGTCTGGAAGTCATCCCAAACTTCTGAATCTCCTTCATTAGGTTTTATTCCTTATCTTTAATTTCTCCACCTTTCCCACCACAGGGCTGCAGACTCTGCCCATGCACTCCTAAGTTATTCCTTAGGGAGAGGACTTCGAGGCAGCCAGGTCTACCTCCTCCAGGCGATTCTAACTTAAAGGCTTAGTCAGTCAGTAACCACAGCACACGAAGCTGTGACTACCAGTCCCCTTCAGAGATTTAAAAGGAAGGAGGGATTTTACAGGATAGATTTTAAAAGGTTTTTTTTTTTTTTTTTTTTTTTGCCAACATGTAGTCGTTTTCTTTTCTGAGAAAGTTTATTCATCGTGTTTCTTTGATGCAGGAGCACTCCATCTCACCATCACAGGGTCATCTCATGAAGAAAACCTGAGTGCTGTGGGGGTTTTTGTTTTGTTTTTATCTTAGGAGTTCCTGGCTCTTGAACCACTTTAATAACAATTGAAAACCCATTTCTAGTTTTCTTTCAGTGATATGCTTTTGGTGAAAAAATTAATGAAAGTCAATACTGGGAAGTAAAAGATTTGATTTTGTTTCCATCTTCCTTAATCTTCTAGAGAATTGTATCTTTGTAAATCTCTCACGACCCAGTCTACTGTAAGTACCCAGGGAGCCCGACTTCTTTTAAAAATCCATCCATCTACTTCTCTCTTACTGATTTATGTCTTAGAAGAAATTCATAAAATTAGATTCCAAGCATATGAAAAATGCCTAAAGTCAATCTTATGCCCCTTGGGTCCAGACAGAATAATGAGTACAGGTTTATGAAATTCAAAAAGTTTCTGTCATCTTTTGAAAGGAAAATGCAGTATATTTCTGTCTGGCTGTTTGGATAACCCTTCCCCTATATTAACAGAACACAGGGCTCACTGGTTCTGGAACTCCCTGCCCTGCCATGTTTGAATGAGGCTGTGGCTGGCCTCTCACAAAGGAGGTTTGTATCCTGAGAATCAGTTTTCAGAGATGGTTTTCATCTTTTCAAATCAGTTAACTGACAGTCTCCCCTTGTTACACTGAAGGTTAGAATTGCTGATAATCGTGCTCTTCATACAGCAGCGGGGCCTCAAATGTGAGGCTCTCACAGAACTGATGTACTGGGCCGGATGTGGTGGCGCACACCTCTAATCCCAGTACTTGGAAGGCTAAGACTGGAAGATAGCAGGTTCAACAACAGCCTTGGCAAGTAGTGAGACCTCAGCAACCTTAGGGAACACGGTTTCAAAATAAAAAATTGACTGGGATGTATTTCAGAGGTAGACTGCCCCTGGGTTCAATCTCTAGTACCAAAAAAAAAAAAAAAAGAAATCCTTCATGGACTGGGAGAACTTGGGTCTGTGCCTGTTTCCTGCCCCTCCTGCCTTGTTTCTGCCCTCTGACACCTCTTTACCCAAAGTGCCACCATTCTGATGGTGGCAGTTCCACTGTCCTGACACCAGGGCTGAGCTGTGTCTGTCCTCCTGTCACTGGATTTCTTTTTCTTAAAATTAACTGAAAGTTTTCAAAGAATAGTGAGTCCAAATGTAAGTTATGGAATAAAGGTTTCCCAGTTTGGCTTTTCTGTATAGTGTCCTCCCTACTTTCTTTCTTTTTTATTTATTTATTTATTTTTGTGTGGAATATTTTACTAGAGGGGAAGGTATGAAGAAATACAGTCTACCTTGGCTTTTATAAATGTAAGGCCAATTTCCAGTTGGACCCCCAAAAAACCCTAATTATGTAATAAGAAAACTGTATTTCATTTCTCAGCAATACTTGAGAAAAAGTTTGAGGATGAGGAGAAGAAGAGTCAGTATGTTTAAGTATCTGTCAAGGGAAACCATTTTTCCTGATTTTCTCTCTTTTTACATAGGCAAAAATAGGTTTTATAGCAAATGGCCTGATAAATACACGTTTAATTTAATTTTTTTCTACTCAAAGCCTTTAGGTTTGTTGTCAATTTTCAATACTTAGTGAATATAGAACTAAAGTTAACCTAAAATAATTTAAACTTAAAATTAGAACATTTCAATAGGATTTTGGAGATTTTTCTTGTAGTTTAATGTATTTAATCCAAGACTCAAGTTCATGGAAACATGATTTTGATTTAAAAACTTTTTTAAAAAATCAGGCTTCTGTTATTTAGTTACTGAGTGGTATTTCATATAAATTAAAATTAGTTGGATGAAATAAAAGTAACAAACGTGGCACGGGGAGTGCACAGCACTTTATGTATGACAGTCGGAGCAGGGTGCCTTGTCATTGATTAGAAGGATATGTGACACTTCTAGTTATCTTTTGATTCTTTTGATATTAATATTCATCTATTGCTAGATCTGCTACACGGAGCCAGCTTGCTTAGAGCGCTCATACTGCAGCACAGCACTGGCGGTCTCACTTCTCTTTCCCTTTGAGATATGATCATTGACTGGGTGAGGGACAGTGCTTACTCTGTTCCCTGGGCATCGCACTCATGCCGTATACTTAGGAGTCTCATCTTGTGAATATGAGCCCTGCTAGCTAAAAATAACTACAGTGGTAAAAAGCAAACAAGCTTTGGCCAGGTTGGCTTTTGACAGTTGAGAAAGCCACATTTTGACTTCTTATGGCCCCAAACCCGATTTGATAGCTTGGAGGTTGCTACATGATTTGAGTGCACTTAACTGCAGACCTGCATATCCTGTAACACCTTTGGAGTAGGGAATACTTGCCATGTGATTTTGTTAGGTCCTTTGGGAGTGGAATAGGTAAAGCATTGCTTTACAGAACATGAAACATTAAAGAGTCCAAAGGAAAATAAAAAGATTCAAAAGAAGGATCAGTTTCAGCATAGAATCTGTGGCATAAAATAAGAGTAAGAAAGTGAGCAGTGGTGCTTTTGCTAGTGTTTTTCAGTGGGTTACCTGTGCCCTTTGTCTTAGCGTCACAGTGTTACTTCTGTCAGTATTATACATGTATAGTTGACCCATCCTGTCCAGTATACCAACATGTTGGAAAGGATTCACGTAAATCTTTTGTACCAACAGAAAAGTTCCTTCTTGTCTAGTATCTCTTTACCTCAGTCTTATGTTTTGATTCTCCGAGATTTTAACTTGTCTTAAAAAAACCAAATGTGAGGCATCAAATCTGATGAAACCGAATGGGACTGTTTTTGAACAGCTTTTTGGAAGCAGAAGGTTGGGTGGAGAGGCCTCTGATAGTTTCAGCCCCAGGACATGGCCTTCGGATGACTTATTCTCCGTGAAGTTTTATGTAGACTGTGATATTGTATGTATGTGACACATATACTTTGACATGCATCTGATATAATTTAATCCTATTTGTTAGTAGACAGCTTCATGGAAATGCATTTTTTATACTAAAGGCACTGCATATTTTTACTGTAATATGTCATTTATTTATATTCTTTGTAATCTTGATTTTTAGCCTTGTGTATATAATTATTTTTCCTTTATCCATGTAGTTTTGCTTCCTCAAATACCACCTGCAGCAAGTGAAATGAGAAATCAAGGTGTCATTTAAGCAGTACATTGCCTGAATTATAGATCTCCTGATCGCAGAATTGTACATAGTCCTTGATCTTGTACATTTCATTTTGTTGTAAATTTCCTTTTGCATCAAAATCTTATAGTGGTGACTCAGTAAAAACAAAATGGTGTATTGCTTTTCATACAAATATTTTCACAAAAACCATTTGCCTAAGCAGTTAAAAATATTACTTTGTTACAAAAATAATTTTCCTCTGTGTTTATTCTTCTGTCTGTTCATTCCCCACCTTTCCCACCCAGGCTTGGTAAAATGCAAATTGTGTTTTACCTGGCTGCTCAAGGCCAAGTCCAGAGATCCAAGAGCTCCCCGTCACAGCCCACTGTGCTGCCTAGAGGAGCTCCCTGGACCTGAGGTCTGGAGGTAGTCAGGCTGGGGCAGGTGGCAAGTAGCGCTGCTGTTCCTCCAAGACACCGTGGGCTGACCTGATCCCCTAAGACTGGCAGAAAACGCCTTTTCCACCAGCCCTTACCCATAGCAGTGGGAAGCACACAGGAGGCCAGCTGGCGACTTTATCGTGCCAGAAGCGGTTGTAACGGAGTTTGGATCTTTCTCCTTTGGGAGATGGTAGTGTGATGTGTGGTAAGAAAATCCCTTGAATTCTTTTCTGTCCATCCAGAGAAGTATGTCTGTTAGCTGTGCCTCAGCCTAGATAAACTTGGTTATCCATTCATTGTGGAAATTCTCTACTAAGCCAGCGTGGTAGAGTCTGGCCTTTATTTTCTTTTTTTATTAGGGATGTATTAATGTATTAATAGTTAATTATTCAACTTTCCATGAGCTTTTCTCCCATCTCAACATCTTTGGTATCCAGTCTGTATTTTATAGACTTCATAAAGCAATGGATTAATAGTTACTTGCTAATCTTTGCATAAGCTTTTCTCCCTTTTCAGCATATTTGGCACCCAATCAGTAATTTATAGATTTCATAAATATTCCTAAATGGGATTCTGGTTGTTAAATAATCACTAATGATAAACATCCTTTGGAAAGCCAGTGCCATCAGAATTCACTGTGTTCTTTTGTCACTGATGAAGCCTCTTCCTAATTTTTTTTATTATAGTTCTTTGGGTAGAGACCATAGAATAGACGCAGGGAATGTTTGTGCCCCAAAAGGGCAACCTGCTAGAGTCACAAAATTGCAGATTTGTTATTCTATGGGATTGCCCTTCAAACTCTAGCTCTGTGTACTGTAAGTTCTAAATATGAGTCTCAATCTAATACCATTAATAATCAGGTTGTAGGTTGACCATTTTTAGTTATTTTGGTTAACATTATCATACAGTATTATAATACTTTTCATGTCCTCCGCAAAAGGGGACCAGCTGAAGGCAGAGCCCTGGGATTATGACATGGCATCAAGTCAGTGGAGACTCCTTCAGAGCCTTTGTTCTACGGACTGGAAAAGTGGGAGTCACTGTCTTCTAACAGAGGCGACTGTCCTTTTTGTAACTTACATGAGTAGTATTGACATTTATTTTAAAACTTTCTGCTCTTGGGCTACAGTAGGAAGACAAGCTCCATGTCTTGTGATTCAAACACAGGCCTAGTGAGAGGTTCAAGTAATGACCTCAAGAAACTAGCCTGTGGCTCTTGGGCTGTAGAAATGTTTCATTCATAAGATGCCAACAAATGGTGATTCAGGGCCCAACCCAAGCCAGGAGAGAGCTTTGTATATATTATTTCAAAAGGTTTGTGGTGCTGGAGATTGAACCCAGAGGCATTCTACTTCCAAGCTATATTCCCAGCCCTATTTTATTTTTTTAAATGCAAATAGGGTCTCACTAAGTTGACGTGAGTCTCAATGAGTTGCTGAGGCTGGCCTCGAACCTGGGATCTTCCTGTCTCAGCCCCAAGTACTAGGATTACAGGCAGGTGCCACCATACCAGCAAATACTTTTTGGATCAAAGGAAATTTTAAATTAGTAACCTTTAATAGACTAAGAATGTGAATCCCTGTGAAGAATTTGAATCTTTAGGATTGCCAACACTACTTCCTAAGTCTAGTGGAACAGACAATTTGAAAACCCATTGCGAAAATTAGAAATTTTGACTAAAATATACTTTTAAATTTCATTTTTATTTTCCGGTACCAGGGATTAAACCCAAGGACATTCTGCCTCCGAGCTATAGTCTCAGCCTTTTTTTTTTTTTTTTTTTTTTTTTTTTTGCGGTACTGGGGATTGAACTCAGGGGCATTCTACCTCCGAGATATATACCCTCAGCCCTATTTTTTATTCTTTATTTTGAAACCGACTCTCACTAAGTTGCGGAGTGCCTCACTAGGTAGCTGAGGCTGGCCTCGAACCCGGATCCTCCGGTCTCAGCCTCCCAAATGCTGGGATTACAAGCGTGCACCACCACGCCCGGCTCTCAGCCTTCTTATTTTTTATTTTGAAACAAGGTCTCACAAAATTGCCAGGGCTAACCTGGAACCTGCTGTCCTCTGGTCCAAGCTTCCTTAATACGGGGATTATAGGTTTGGGCCACCATGCCTAGCTAGAACTGATAATCTTTTAAAAACTGAATGAGCTGAGCATGGTGGTGCAAACCTGTAATCCCAGGATTTGGGAGGGTGAGACTGGAGGATTGCAGGTCAGAGTGACCTACTTCCTCAAACCATACTTCACATGCCTAAATTTCCTTCTCCTGGAAGTACTCCAGCTATCAATGTGTTGATCCACTGAGGAGGTCAAAGCAAGTGGGATCCAATAACCTCTGGACATTGCTGCATGAGATACTTTACACCCAAACATTAACAATTACAAATCATACAAGGAACCTCCTCAGCAAAAAGCAGGGTTAGAAATGGCCTAGATCCTTGAGAGAATAAAACTTCAAACAGTAAGTTTTCAAAAACCTTAGAAACATAAAAGGATTCTAAAATACAAAATAATGTATTTTTTCTCAATGTATTTGATGTTCCTCCCTCCTGCATATATTAGTTTAATCTTTTATATTCTCACTATTATATGAACATATCATACATCCATTCCATTATTGTCAGGCATATAGTGTTTCTACTTAACTTTGAACATTTTGATGTGAGATATTGCTTGGACTATTTTACTAGTAATTTTTGGGAGAAATAGCTGAATGTTAGAAATACATTCCTTAGGGCTTTCCAAGTTTTGTTTCTGAAATGTCGGAAACATCATGTATTAGTCTAGCAGGGAGCAAATGCTTGAGAATACAGACGCTGGAGCAGGGGTTCCTGGGGTCGAATCCCAGGTCTACCACTTGCCCTTGATTTGAACTTGAGCAAGTTATTTAAGTTCTCTGTGCCTCATCTTTAGAATGGATGATAGGACACTTTCACATCCATCAATAAGGATCTCTAGGGAATTTTAACCAACTCTCAATGAGATCAACTAGACAAGTTGCTTTTAAAGACAGCATATAATACTACATGGCATCAAGTTTGTAATATATCAAGCCAAGATCTCAGGGGGATCCTAGCATTTGGGACAAAGCATTTGATGTTTGTAAGAGGAGGAATGGCGGGAGTAGGAGTAGGGTGCATTGAGAAGCTTAGCAATGCTGTCAAGCTTCTCATCTGGCTGAGACACGGATTCGTTAAGGTTGGAAGCCCTTATGAAACCCTCTTGCTTGTGTTAGGTCTCTGAAACTTCATATTAGGAATAAAGATGAGGCAGAAGAAACAGACCCACACAGATCAAAGTCATCCTTGGTCTATCAAAACTCTGAACTCAGAATGAATTGCTCCTGGAATCAAGTAGAAATGGACAGGAGTTCATTGGTAATGATTGTATTCTTGAGTTGGACGATGGCTATCTTTTTGATTTTGCTATTAGGTAGAATGTCATGGTCTTATTAATTGCTGAAGTTTGTTTAGCCCTGTCTTTGCACTGTTGCATTTAAAAGGGCCATAATCCAGCAATCAAAAGTAAAAATGTCTATATTCCTTTTTCTATCTTTTTTAGTCCCCAAAACTGCCCATTTCTTCATTGTACTTTTTACTCTATCCCTGAAAATTCTCTATGGTGTCCCCAAAGTGTTAATTGTTCTCTTTCCCCAACCGGTTTCCTTTTCCTATTACCTCTCCATCTTTATTCTTTCTGGAGAAAGATCCTTTCTGACATAGCTGTGCCATCTCTGCATATAAGGTTCTTCTCACTGTGCCACAGTAACCATGGATATCTGGGAAAGTGGTAAATACCAACGAACATGGCCAGAATTCTCCTTAATAGAGAAGATGTGGTTGGGAGACCATATCTGGGAATCCAAATGAACTGTGGTTGGGAGACCATATCTGGGAATCCAAATGAACTGTGGTGTTGTGGTGCCTACTGTGCTTTGAATTCACCACCATCCTGCCCCCTCCCCAATCCTCTATAGTTCATGCTGGATAGATTAGAATTCATGCCAGGAACCTCTCCCATAAAGAACCATCAGATTCTACTGCCTCTGCTAAAATTTGTCACTATCTTCTCTATAAGCACTGGTAGCAGAAAATAGAAGACTCCCAGAAGGCCAACATGTCAGATTCCAGATTTAATCACACACTGCCACATCTCTTCCCATTTGGAGAATCCAGTCTTCTCCTCCAGTCCCCATTCCTCCTGCAAGGAGATATGATGCAGCTAATTAAATACCCTTCTGGTGGAGGCTACCTTCAGAAGCTATTTCTCCACCCTAGACACAAGTATTGGCAGCTTTCAGCCCTCCAAGTTTGGCTGGGCAGGCTGGGGCTGATCCTGATAGGGATTTACCCACGCTGATTTCTTCAATCCCTCACCACAGAAAACCTGTTTGTGCTTGAACCAAATTGGTGTCCATTCACCAAGAAAAGCTGTCTTGGTGGGACCCCTGGTGGGATTTGTCGCCTGTTTGTGCCTAACTAAGAAGGCTTCAGTAAGATACAGTGTCCTTGCTATCACTGCCAAGTCCCTAAGTCTGCTCAAGACATCTCCCAGGGACCCCAAGAGATGGTCCTGAAGGTCAGTGCAACCCATCCCCTTCCCTGTGGTTGGCCGGCTACGTCTGTGCTCCAAGTTCACCAGCCTCTTGCTCTGGGAGTAATGCAGCAAATTCTGGCCCACTCACCTACCTACTCCACCCGGGAGGTTTGCCAAGCCTCATCAACCATGCCTGGCAGACTTTCTACCTCAGGAGCTCTCCTGGCCACTTCTGGGTGCATCCTCTCCAACCATGCATAACATTAATTTCAGCTGCTTCTTCAACTTCATACGGTACCCTTGTAAGATGGTAAATGCCACTCTTCTTTATTTCTGTGTTGATGTATCCATCTTCGTACCAATTTCGCAGAATGCTCAAATAATCACAACTCAATGTGTTTTTTCTTTCTTTTTTAGCCCTTCATTGGCATATTTTCCACAAATTTCTCAGTTTTCTGGGAGCTATTAGCCTGTTCTGACTGGTCCAAGGTTGGCCTGAAATGTTGACTTGCATGGTAGCAGCCAGCTCCCTCTCAAAGGATCTGTTCACCCCCAGTAGGGTAAGGAACAGCTTTGGACTGCTCCAAGTGGGAATGACTTAGGCTGGCTTTCTCTTTTAAGAATGTAATATAATTTTTAAGAAATCAGATGGCTATTGACGCTGTCTCAAAGACAATATCCAGTTTGCAGTTGCATAGGGGAAGCTTTTAAAGAAAGTCTCAGTTTCACTGCATTATTTTTATTCCATAGTCTGATTTTCACATTGGAACCATACAGCTTTCTCCCCCTGCCCTGTCTCCAAGTTAGTTTTCTTATTATCAAAGCCTCCACCACATTGCTTTGGCTTTCTGGAGATATTTCAGGAACTCACTCTTCAGTCTCCACTTCTTTATTCCATTCTTCCAAGAGTCTGGCTTTCAGACCAAATATGCACTATTGACTCAGGGAACCAACTATTTAATCCAAGGTGCTATTAGGTATCACAGCAGAAATCTGAAGTCATGGAGACCCAGGGCCAGAACATAGCCAGATTAACATTTCCTAGGGAGCTAGAAATGGTGGCTCAGGTTTATGATCCTGGTTCTTGGGAGTCTGAGACAGGAGGATCACAGGTTTGAAACCAGCCTCAGCAACTTAGGGAGACACCATTTAAAATAAAAAATAAAATCGGGCTGAGGGTGTAATTTGGAGATAAAACACAAACATTTCCTAAAAGCTCCACACATTTGTTCTACTCTCTCCTATACAGGTCTAAGGAGCTACCACTCAACTCCTGGCCCCTCTCCTCCATTCTCTCCCCTCTCAACCCCTCTTCCCTCCAGCATTCATTCTGCATAAGCTCTTGCCGGTTTTCTCCTCCTTCCTCTTTTCAGGTCTGTTTTTCTCCTTTCACACGTCTCCATTTTTTCTGCTATACATCTTTTCATAGTTCCTTTTGTTCTCCCATTCCACTTGAGTGCTCTGAATTGAAATAATAAGGTCTAAGAGGCGAGGGGAAGAAAAAAAGAAGAAATAGGAGAAAGCTATGTTATTCTTTGCTGGGGGGGTCCTCAAATAATCTTCAATTAACATATCATCTGTCCGCGTCACAATGGAATGAAGTGATAATGAATTACTGTGGATATAATTCGTAGCCCCTAGGGACTATATTTTTTGCCTGCCCACCCTTTCCACTTTTTTTCTTTTTCTTTTTTTAAGTTGACTGCTTTGGGTCTTACATTTAACACCAGGAATAAAACAATCGTTCTTCCTTCTTCCTTACTTATAACAAGGTTTATATTTGAATGAGAGATGTTGTAGTGAGTTCCCCAGAGAGTGATTCCAATTCTATTACGTTCTTCCTGGCTGCTCAGGAGTGAGTTAGCCTCTAGGGTGTAGACAAAGAAAATTCCATATTTACTATCCCAGTGTGGGAAAGAATTTTCCTCCTACCTCTTTCCTTCTTTCCAGCTCACCATCAGAGTGTGCAATACTCATATGTACTTTTTTCCTGTATGCAATGTAATATTCAAAAATCTCCCCAGGTGGGGAGTTCCCCCCTTACCACATACTTGTTTACTCAAGGAAACATCTTCCAATCAAAGAAAGCACTATTAATCAGTTTTCTTTTAGAAAAGTAGCCAAAGCCAATGCGAATTCGGTGAAGATGGAAAGGTGGGGATTTCTTATAAAAATTTCTAAGGCATGCATTGCTGCATCATTTGACAGACTGAAAGCCTGAGAGATGTTCCAATTTACAGTGACCACCATGAAATAATGACTTGGGAAGTTTTAATTCCAGTTCTTGAGCCAACTCAGTCTTTGCTGCTAGCTATAACACTTACAGATAGGTTATTATATATGTAGCCCACAATTTTAAAATCTTCAAGAAATTGCTCATAAATTACTCTGACTTCAAGATACTTTTTTTTTTTTTAATGATGAAAGATTAGTACCTTGAGCCTTTCTCTTAAAATTACCCAGTTGAAATTTACTATCTAAAATTTTTCCTGGAATTCTAACACCATTAAGGACACTATCTCTTGAACTCTATGTTGTGAATTTTTTTTTTTTAACTATAATTCGAGAGATTTTGTTTAGATCCTTGTCTTCTACAGGAGCAGCCTGTAAGATAGTATGAGGCTTACCTCTGAGTCAGAACCTCTGGGGACTAAGCTCAGTTCACCCACTACTGTGTAAAATGGGGCATGTCATTTAACCTGCCTGGTGAGAATCTGGACTATCTAAGTTGCTTTCTGTCTACATTAAGTTGACTTTATTATTCTACCATCTTCATCAACATAACTTTACTTTCCAGGAAACACTTGCCTAGGAAGATAAAAGTGACAAATGTATATTTCTTCCCAGAAACCTGCTAAAGACCCGTCAGACTGTTTGGTAGAAGACAACACATTGTAGTTGTTATAGTTTGGATATAAAACTGTCCCACAGAGAAGCTCAAGTGTTAGACTGTACAGCCAAGTTTGGAGCTGGGGAATGGCATGAGGAGGTGGATCACCTTGGGCGTGGCCTGGGGGATGGTATCCTAGGCCCCTCTTCCTGACTCTCTGCTTCCTGACCATTGTGGGGTGGGAGCGGCACCTTCCCCTCCTCTGCTGTGCCCTAAAGCTCTGCTGCCAGCCATTGACTAAAACCTCTAAACCCACAAGCCACACTCAGTGCGGATGCTGGAGAGTCAGTTGTGAAAGAGAGACTCGAACTGTGATTTCAAGGAGTTTGTGCTTCGGTGTGGGCCCTGGATAACAGCAGACACAAAAGTGGACACCTAATGGAACTTCAGATTTTCATATGTGGTATGAAGGAAACAAATCAGAAGGGGCAGGGCTCTGGAAAGAGGCACAATTTAAACAGGGAGATCAAAGAAGGCTTCTTTGAAAAAGGTACCATTTCAACAATTTTTTAAAAAGAGTTATAGAGAGATCTAGAAGAGAATTGTTTCTTGGAGAAAGAACAGCAAGCTTCAAGCAAAACTAAACAAGAAGGAGAATAGAGATGAATACTGTGTGTGTGTGTGTGTGTGTGTGTGTGTGTGTGTGTGTGTAAGAGAAAGATGAGAGGGGAAGACACTGAACACTGGAAGGTCCTCTGGTGAGCAGTGTGGACTTTAATCCTAGTGTGAGGAAAAGCCATTGGAGGATGAACAGAGAGAAACTGAATTTGTTTTAAGTGCTTAAATTCATCATTTGGTTGTCAGTTCAAATGAGAAAGGATGTTGGCTTGGGCCAGGATAGTTGGAATACATGTATTATTTAATGGTGAGAACTAGAATATAAACCAGGTGTGGTGGTACATGCCTGTATTCCTGATACTCGGAAGGCTGAGGCTGGAGGATCACAGATTCATGGTCAACCTCAGCAACTTAGACCTTGTTTCAAAATAAACAGTAAAAAGTGCTGGGGAGGTGGGTATCTCAGTGGCAAGAATGCCACTGAGTTCAATCCCCAGTACCAACCAACCAACAGGCAAACAAAAACAAATAAAACAACCCCTCCCCAAACAAAAACTAACAAAAAATAAAAACTGGGATATATTCTATTGCTAAAGCCAATAGGAAATAGGAATTGCTACTGGATAAGCTTTGAACAGTGAAAGGGAAAGGGAAGAATTAGTAATGTTTCCTAGATTTCAGCTAGGCCACCTGTGTGAATGATCGTGAAAGATAAAAGTATTTAATTAAATGACTCTGAGGACTGAATATGTCCGTTTCCATTTCTATCAGCTATCTATCTATACTTAATAAGTTGTGAAATTGCTCAAAGACGAGAGACTAGAATCAAATAGCTCAGGAGGTTGTGATCTAAATAATCATAGCTTTCCATTAATGCACATTTTTGTTTTTGTTTGCTTGCTAGTTTTTGTTTCCCCCTACATATACTTTCAGTGTGGGAACACTTATTAGTGATCATGCAACCCAGTCTGGGAAACATCTTTAAGAGTTGCTGCCAGCCGGGCGTGGTGGTGCACGCTTGTAATCCCAGCATTCGGGAGGCTGAGACCAGAGGATCTGGGTTCACGGCCAGCCTCAGCTACCTAGTGAGGCCCTCCACAACTTAGTGAGGCCCTGTTTCAAAATAAAGAATAAAAAATAGGGCTGGGAGTATAGCTCAGAGTTAGAATGCCCCTGAGTTCACTCCCCAGTACTGCAAAAAAGAAAAGAAAAAGAAAAAGAAAAAAAAAAGAATTGCTGCCTTCCTATAAATGTGTAATGAAGAGAGATAGGAAAAGACCTCACAAAGTTTATGTGTCTCACTGTTTGACCTTGAATTCCAGGTTTTGCTCATTTTATATAAATCCAAACATTCTGAGAATTTACATATCCTCTATGGGCAGGAATTATTTAACATTATTAAATGTTGATTTTTTTTTTTTTTTTTTTTTGCAGTAGGTACTGATTCCAGACTGGAAGAACCATAAATAAAAACACAGTTTATTTCCACTTAGAAATAATAGTTAAAAGAAACAACCTGCCCAGAGTTTTAAAGCCCATCATTTTCTGTTTCCTGTGCATCTTGAACTTGACCATCATGGAGAGATTGTTTCCTGCCCATTGAAAATGATGTCATTCTTTCTGGAAAATGTTGATGTCCATCAATACTAAAATCTCATTAGTGGACACTTTCCTGTTATGGAGAACTGGAAAAGTAGAATAATTGGTATGATCCTTATTCACATGATTTCTGGAAAATCCTATTAAGATAAAAGGGCAGATTTGTGAGTTGGTTGGTTCCTAATATTGTCTGCTAGTAGTCTCACTGAACAGATGAATGGGGAGACCAGGAAAGGAGAAACAGAAGTGGGTGTGCTAAAAATTTGGGAGAAAATACCAGAGATGAAGGGCTGTTACTGTTTTCAAAGTGACTAGAGACCAAGGAGGGGATAATTGCCTTAGATTATTATTATTATTTTTTATACCGAGGATAGAATCCAGGGGCATTCTACCTCTGCACTATACCCCCACCCATTTTTATTTTTTATTTTGAAACAGAGTCTCACTAAGTTGCTGAGGCTCTCCTTGAACCTTTGATCTTCCTGTCTCAGCCTCCCAAGTACTGGGATTATAGGTATGCACCACCACGCCTGGCTTCTTAGCTAATATTTGGAAACCACTTGATATAAAGAATGTAAGCATGGATTCCCCCCCCCCCCAGTTGTCTTTCTGTGGCAAAATCACCATATTCTTTCCAATGTTTCAAACTATACTTTTTCATGTGATTTTTCTTTTTCTTATTCTTAGAGAGTACAATAGGGTTCTTAAGCACATGTGTGTCTAATTTTCAGGAATTCTTCCACAGTGCGTAAAGCAGAGTTTAGCAAAGAAAAGAGCACCCAGTTTTTATTAGAATATTGTATCATCATCTTTCTGGAAAGAAAGTGGCCTTGGGAGTTCTGTGATCACCTTTTCACACAGGGGTGCCCATCGTTGGGGCTACAGAGATAGAAGGAATCAAACACCTGAAACACTGACCGCTTTTTTTTTTTTTTTTTTTTTTGCAGCACTGGGGACTGAACTCAGGGGCATTCTACCTCCAAGCTACACCCCCAGCCCTATTTTCTATTCTTTATTTTGAAGCAGGATCTCCCTAAGTTGCGGAGTGCCTTACTAAGTAGCTGGGGCTGGCCGCGAACCTGGATCCTCCGGTCTCAGCCTCCCAAATGCTGTGATTACAAGCATGCGCCACCACACCTGGCTAACTGACCACTTTTATAGTCTACAATGCACTGACTAATAGACTTCACTCACATGCTGCACAGAAGTTGAAAAGCAGCCTTTATCTTTCGAATTACAATGAAGACGCAGATGTGAGGTGAATTTATAATAGCCTAGAGAAGCTTGGGAAGGTTTTCGTTGCTTTTTATCAAGCACAGAGCTGGAAGAGTGATGGTCTCATTTAATGGATTGAGTCTTCCTTCCTTCCCTCCCTCCCTCCCTCCCTCCCTCCCTCCTTCCTTCCTTCCTTCCTTCCTTCCTTCCTTCCCTCCTTCTTTCCCTCCTTCCTTCCTTTCTCTTTCTTTCTTTCTTTCTTTCTTTCTTTCTTTCTTTCTTTCTTTCTTTCTTTCTTTCTTTCTTTCTTCCTTTTTTAATATAACAGCTGTTGGATGGATTCATTAAGAAATAAGACTCATTTATTCAGGGCAAAATCATATTTGCACAACTCTGCCACTGCTCTGAGGGTTAAAGTCCACACAGGGTTCAGGGTTACAATATATGTCTCATAGCTATTTGAACAGAGCGGAAGATTTCTCCTGCTGGGATTTCGAAAAGCCAAATGAAGTAGAGAGACTCTCATCAACCTAGTGAGACCCTAAAATAAAAATAAGCTGAGTGTGGTGGCACATGCCTGTAATCCTAGTACTTGGGAGGCCAAGACAGGAGGATTGCAGGTTTGGGGATAGCCTCAGCAACATAGTGAGACCCTGTTTCAAAATAAAAAATAAAAAAGGGATGGTGTGGCTCAGAGGCAGAATGCCCCTGTGTTCAATCCCTAATGCCAATAAATAAATAAATAAATAAATAAATAAATAAATAAATAAATAAAGTAAAAATAAAATAGGGCTGCGGCAGAATAGGGGTAAAATAGGGCTCAGAGGTAGAACGTCCCTGGGTTCAATCCCTCACACCCCCCCACACACATAAAATAAAATAATAAATAAATAAATAAGCCAGCCAATGACCTTAGAGGTTAATTAGGTATTTTGTTCTCAGTCTAAGAAACTCCGAGGCAGGAGGTTGGCCTGAGGTCCTTTTTTTTCAGTGCTAGGGATTGAACCCGGGGTACGTACGTGCTAGGCACACACTCCACCAGCGAGCTCCTCTCCCAGGCCTGGGCCTGCGGTCTTGACGTGGCGTGTTGTAAACAAGCTAGAGAGGACTCAGTCACTCTCGTCTGGCAGCACTAGCTGCTCTGATTAGGCACCGTGAACATTCTCGTGGTTTCTGCCCTGTCCTCATGGCTAGCATTTGCTTCTATTAGAAGATTGTAGTTGCTAAGAACCAACACAGAATCCTCAAATCAAAATTTTTCTTCTAGTGAGGAGATATAACCATGCCTATCCCAGTAAATTTGTGGAAGAGAAAACACCAAGAATCACCATTTTAAGGAGGGTTTCTGGGATTTTATTCAGTGAGAATTTCAATGTCTTCTACCATCTCTAATCCTATAGATAACAGTGAAACAACATTTATACGTGTAACTTCTAGTCAGCTGTAGTTCCAGGTTATCTTAAGTATAAAGTAAGCGTGGGTGTCATACAGGCCAGATGACAGTTCCTACGTGGCACCACTGAAAAAGGGGTTCTCATTTATTTCCATCCCTCCCCATGCCACCTAGAACCAGTGTTTCTAGAGACAGGGCCACCCCAGAAATGCCTTTCTTAAGAAATAATTAATGTTTCCAATTTTGCCTTAGCCTAAGATCTGTATAACTGCCGTTCAATGACGTTGCATACTAATTTTATATATTATAAAGATATCATATTATGAGCCGGGCACGTGACACACGCCTTCAATCCCAGTACTTGGGAGCCTGAGACAGGAGGATCAAAGGCTCAAGGCCAGCCTTAGTAACTTAAAAAGGCCTTCCACAACATAGTGAGACCTTGTTTCAAAATAAAAAATAAAATAGAGCTGGGAGTGTAGCTCAGAGGTAGAATATCCCTGGATTCAATCCCCAGTAAAACACTCACACACACATATCATATTATGCATATATAATATGACACATGATATTGAGTGGATATATTTGTAAGGAATAGCAAAGAGGCTATATTATTGTAGTTTATGACTTATATAATGTTGGATATTAATGAGATCCATTAAGATTGTAAAAAACTGACTCAATTTTCATATTACTTGTTAGCTGAAGTCTCATACCAAACAATTCACCACCAATAGTTGAAATGTGCATAAAGAAACTCTATTCCTGTCAAACAATTCCCATGGTGGGAATAAGTTGAAAGATAAACATTTTCTTCTTATGCTCTCCTTTGTGGATGTGCAACTATCTTTATCATAAAGTATACTTTAACAATTGAGTTGAAATATCAGAATATAAAAGAATATTTTACATGTCTCTCTCTCAGGATTGAAACCAGGGGCATTCTACATCTGAGCTACACCCCCAGCACCCTTCCCTTTTTTAAAACAGGATCTTACT
Organism: Graphiurus murinus; assembly: GCA_004027655.1. Lineage (NCBI taxonomy): Eukaryota > Metazoa > Chordata > Mammalia > Rodentia > Gliridae > Graphiurus > Graphiurus murinus. The sequence continues at coordinate 35,006 of PVLC010014952.1, forward strand.
AAGTTGCTGAAGCTCTTGCTAAGTTGCTGAGGCTGGCCCCGAATCTGCTATCTTTCTGTCTCAGTCTCCCAAAAACTGGGATTTCAGCTGTGCAACATAGCACCTAGCTAAACATTTTACATATCTTTAAAAAAACTTAGTTAAGGGGCTAAGTTAAGGGGCTCAGAGTTAGAGCACTTGCCTAGCATGCATAAGGCCTTGGGTTTGATTCCCAATACCCACCCCTACACACACACACATGCACGCATACACACACACACACACACACACACACACACACACTCGTCAAAACTTGAGTTAATGGAGCTAATATTATTAGGAGAGGAGGGATGGAAATTCATTTGACCTGCTTCAAGTCCTTCTGCTTTTAATAAACTTTCCTGGTTCCCCCACACACTTTACACAAAAATATTATTTTTTTGTAATTTCCAAAAGATGTTGGTCCCAACAATTTTCTGCTTTTCAAATATGCTAAAAGGAGTTTGCCATTTGACATGGATCTTTTACTTTTAGCGATCAGGAATAATTTCCAAAATCATGTTAGTCATAGTCATCTATAACATTCAGAAGAGGGTCAAAATCTAGTTACAAACCTCTCTGCATGCCACATGCCCTGTGATTTGTACTCTCAGTCAAGGCACCTGCTCTGAGATGTGTATCCAAGTGCAGTGATTCCCATCCAGATTCAAACGATCAAGCTGAAGAAATTAAATTTTGTTTGAGATTTAAAGGGCATTCCGAGCAGAAGGCTGCAGTTTAAGCAAAATTACTCCGTTGGAGGTCATTTCAATTTACATTCCTATTCTTTTAAAGTCGGAGAGCGAGGCATTCCATTATTAGTCAGTCTATTCTTGCCCACTGATCCCAATTGCAAGTGTGTTTTAAGAACAGCTTTTTTGCCTTTCTGCACACTGTTCACAGACAGAGGGTAACTTTTAGCATCCATTACCCATCTTCTTTCATTGCTGACCTCGGGGATATATTTACATTATGTAGGAGATATTATGGCATAAAGTTAAATCCCTGTTAATTTAATTAAATTTTGCTACTGGAAATAAGCCCAGGGACATTCTACCACCGGGCTACATCCCCAGCCCTATATTTTTTTTCTTGTTTTGAAACAGGGTTTTACTGAATTACTGAGACTGGCCTTAAACTTGGGATTCTCCTGTCTTAGTCTCCCAAATACTGGGATTACAGCTGTGTACCACCAGGTCCGGCTCCATTTTTATTTTTTTATTTTGAGACAAGATCTCCCTAACTTGCCCAGGCTGGCCTTGAAATTGCAATCCTCTCACCTCAGACTCCCACGTATGGATTACAGGCATATACCAATGTGCCTGGCTGGCTTTTTGTTAAGAGAGAGAAAGAGAGAGAGAGAGAGAGAGAGAGAGAGAGAGAGAGAGAGAGACAGAGAAAGAGAGAGAGAGAGTGTGTGTGTATGTGTGTGTGTTATTGTGAGTAGCCTTCTACCTCTGGTACACATGCCCAACCTTATTTTATTTTTCTTACTAAGTTGGTGAGAGCCTCACTAAGTTGCTGAGGCATGCCGTGAATTTGTGAGCTTCTTGTCTCAGTCTCCCAAGTACTGGGATTATTGGTGTGTGCCACTATACCTGACTGGTTTTTTGTTAATTTGAAAAGGAGGAGGAAAAGAAGGAAGGAAGGAAGTAAGGAAGGAGGGAAGGGAGAAGGAAGGGGAGAAAATGAAGAGAAAACAGAAAGGAAAGGAAGGAGACAGAGAAAGAAGACAGAATATCTAATCATGGACTTTTATTTTTTGATTAATTTATTTTGGGGGGCTGGGGATTGAACCTAGAGGCATTCTACCTCCAAGGTATACCCCCCAGCCTGATTTTATTTCTTATTTAGAAACAGGATCTCACTAAGTTGCTGAGGCAGTCCTCAAACCTGTGATCCTCCTGTCTCAGCCTCACAAATACTGGAATTACAAGCTCATGCTCCCACACCCAACTCTAATCATGGACTTTTAATCATGCATATTTGAGGCTCACATTGGTATTAGTGTATGAAAAGAAGTCAAGAACCCAGTAAAAATGCACCTCACATATGTATAACTACAAAGGATGTGTGTCCAGCCTACTAATCAATAACAAAAACTATCATGATACATGGCCAAAGATTTCACAAAGTTGGGGAAATAGGTCAAGGAACACACAAAAACTTGATTGAAGTCACGAGTGATCAGGGAAATACAAAACAAAACTACAAGCGAATGGTGTTTTTATTTTTTAGCATTTTTTATCTTGAAATGGTCTCGCTAAGTTACTGAGCCTGATCTCATCCCTGCAAACCTCCTGTCTCGGCCTTCCAAGTCCTGGGATAACAGACCTGTGCCACCACGCCAGCTATGTTCTGGGTTGAGGCAGCCTCTCTCTAACTTGTCCAGGCTGGCCCAGACCCTGTGATCCTCCTGTCTCAGCAGAAAACAGTTTTTATGCTTGTAAGAGGCATGCTCCCCAGCCATCTGGGGTACCCTGAGGTCTTTCTTGTCATCGCTGCTGGTAACATTGTACAACTTTAGCTCTTTCTAGCACATAGGATGATGGAAGTGACCAAGATTCCATCAAACTCTACCCCTCATTTAAAACAAGAAGCCTTGCGAGAGGACAAAGGCAGAAAATAAGACAGTCTCCAAACAGGAGTCTATATTGCCCATTAAGAGAAGTGAGAAGCCAGACGTGGTGGTGCACACCTATAATCCCAGTACTTGGGAGGCCGAGACAGGAGGATCTCAGATTTAAAGCCAGCCTTCGCAACATAGTGAGGCCCTAAGCAACTTTGTGAGACCCTGTTTCCAAATAAAACATAAAATAGGCAGGGGTATAGCTTGAAGGTAGAATGCCTCTGGGTTCCATTCTTAGCACGAGAGCGAGAGCGAGAGCGAAGTATCCAGCTGAGGATGTGGAGTTTTCATTGCTTCTTTTGAGCTCCATCAAGTTTTTGAGTTTTATTTGAGATTAAGTATTAGCTAAGAGTACAAGATAGTCCCCTGGCTTGGGAAATGCCCAAGGATTGTGGAGGTGCTAGGGCATTATTCTGCAGAAGATTTCACTGGGATGCCAGAGAGGGTTAGAAATAAGATTTTATCAAGCCCAGTGTAAAACAAACACACAAAACAACCCTCTACCCTCCCCCCGCAAATCCCCTAGTCTCTTGGCTGCTGTGCAGGAGTGGACCTGAACCCAGCAGGCGCCATCTGCATTGGCATTTCCATCCTGATCCTGTTGGGAGAGCAGCAGGGTGCAGGTGTCCACAGATGCAGCCTTTAG
>PVLC010014953.1:0-19206 GCA_004027655.1 Graphiurus murinus
CACGCTTGTAATCCCAGCATTTGGGAGGCTGAGACCGGAGGATCCGGGTTCGCGGCCAGCCTCAGCTACCTAAGTGAGGCACTCCGCAACTTAGTGAGACCCGGTTTCAAAATAAAGAATAAAAATAGGGCTGGGGGTATAGCTCGGAGGTAGAATGCCTCTGAGTTCAATCCCCAGTACCGCAAAAAAAAAAAAAAAAGTACAGACATTCTTAAACAGTTTGGTAGTCTCCTACAAAACAAAACATACTTCTAGGATAGATACAGCAATCACACTCCTTGGCATTTACTCAAAGGAGTCAAATAATAATCTCTATCCAATATCCTGCACACTGGTGTTTACAGCAGCTTTACTCATAATTGCCAGAACTTGGAAACAACCAAGATGCCCTTTATCAGGTGAATGAATAAGTGTGCTTTGCTAGACAATGGAATAATTCAGTGCTAAAAGGAAACAAAGCAGGGAAAGACATAGGGGAACCCAAATGCATCTTACTAAGTAGAAGAGGCCAATATGAAAAGGGTATGGACTGGGTGATTCCAATTCTGACATTCTGGAAAAGGTAAAACAATGGAAACAGCAAACCATCAGAGGCTGCCAGGGCTTAAGGGAGAGGAAGGGAAACCTATAGGAAAATAAGCATGGCGGAGCTTGGGGCAGTGAAACTACTCTGTGTGATACCGTAACACAGATCTAAGTCATCATACATTTGTTGTAATGCACAACACCAAGAGCAAACCTAATGTAAACTAGGGATTTGGGGGATAATGATGCGCTGATGTAGTCCATCAAGGGTAGAGAATGTACCACTCTCCTAAGTGCACTGGTAACGGGGGAGGCATACAAGTGGAGGGGCAGTACAGGGCACACGGGAACTCTCTGTACTTTCTGTTCAATTTTGATCTGAACCTAAGATGCGTGACACCATCAGTTGTTAGGGAAATACAAATTAAAACCACAATGAGATCTACCAGCTACCTTTTAGAATGGTTAAAATTAAAAACAGAAAAGGTAAGCCGGGCGTGGTGGCGCACGCTTGTAATCCCAGCATTCGGGAGGCTGAGACCGGAGGATCCGGGTTCGCGGCCAGCCTCAGCTACCTAGTGAGACACTCCGCAATTTAGTGAGACTCGGTTTCAAAATAAAGAATAAAAAAAATAGGGCTGGGGGTGTAGCTCGGAGGTAGAATGCCTCTGAGTTCAATCCCCAGTACCAAAAAAAACCAAACAAACAAACAAACAAAAAAAAAACAGAAAAGGTGCTTGTAAGGAGGTGGAACAGCTGGAGCTTTGGTCCACTACTGGCGTTAAGTACAAAATGGATAACAGCGTTACCATTTCTTAAGAAAATAAAAACTACCATCTGCCCCTCCATTCCATTCCAAAGTATTTACCAAGATAAATGAGAACGTATATACATACCAAATCTCGCTTATAAATTCAAATAGTACCTTTATTTGTAAAGCCACATTCGGGACCCCAGAAGAGAATTCATCTCTTCTCCTTGTTCTTTTCTTTTTCTTCATCTGAAAAGAGCCCTAAGTATCTCTTTTACAAAGAACCGACCTTTTTAACCTTTTTTGAATTTTAAACTTTTCAGGAATAAAATGAATCACTTCGTGTTTGTTTGTTTGCAGTACTAAGGATTGAACCCAGGGGCATTCTACCTCCAAGCTACATCCCCAGATCTATTTTTTATTCTTTATTTTGAAACAGGGTCTCAGTAAGTTGCAGAGGGCCCCACTAAGTAGCTGAAGCTGGCCACAAACGCAGATCCTCCAATCTCAGTCTCCCAAGTACTAGGACTACAAGCGTGTGCCACCACGCCCAGCATTACACCTCATTTTTGATGATGTTACCTATCTTCCGTTTTTTGTATAACTTCTGACCTCAGTCTGAGATTTGGATCACTTATAGTTTAATATTTGTTGCTTTTAATTCTTTTCATTTTCTGTACTAGGATTCACATACCTTTGCTATATTGTGCCTATTTTTCTTCTTTTGAAGTCTCTCTTGTGACTAGCATTCCTTCCTATTGCCACCAAAAAGTCCAATCAAGCTCAGTGACTAGAGCTGATCCCAGTGTTCGGTCTCTTCCAGGCCATTAACAAGTTAGTGCTGGGTAACAAGGAAGGACTACACTGTATCTAATTGTTACATACTAGTATACAACACTAGTATGTAACCCTTACATGCTAGGCGTTCCTCATTTAGATTTAGAAAACTACTTATATGGAAGGATAATTCACTTTAAGCAAATTCAAGAGGCCAATTTATACTTACAAGAAAGCAATATGATTTTGTTTACTTTATAATTTTTGTTTGATTCATTTGACAAAACAATTAAAGCAGGAAGTGGCACTAACGTTTAAAACCCAACTAAATGGTGTTATAGAGCACTTACATACTTTCCCACTTAGGTGACAACCTTCTGATTTTGCAGCGTTTTGAGTCTTAAGCCAGTGAAGTCACTGAGCATGACTCGGCTTCGTTCCACGGAGACCTGACATCCTCCGCACTGCCCACGCTCCCTGCCACTGTGATGACCAAGTGCTTCCTCCCGCTCCGAGTGCCCACAGCAAGTGAAGCAGGGCCAAGGGGCAGGACTCAGTTTAAAACCACTGAGACCAATACAGGATTCCCACAGTGAGGACGAAGACATTTTCTTTTAGATTCTCCAGCAGGTCTGCTTTTACAACCACACATTCTCCATTCCTCGCTTACTCTCCCTTTCCACTTTTGTGGCCACTACACAGCTCCACACAGGAGAGCAGAGCTCCTTCTAGTCCATCAATTCTTGGTTTTCTTTCCTCAACGCCATTCAACTTTGCACACTCCTGTAAAATGTATCTTCTCCAAATACCTGTTTTCTTCATGTCACTCAGTCATCAAAAAGGGGGCTAACATTTATGATTATTTGGATAACATTCCAGGGTTTTAATCTCTTGAGCCTGGCTCTAGCGGCCCTCATCCACCAGCAGCTGGCTCTATGCCCGTCACTGTCCAGCTGTCTTGCTCTCAGTTCCAGCAGCAGGCTCCGGCTCTGTGCTGCACTGAAGCTCCACACCCCCCGAGCAATCTTCCGCTTCTCCTACACACCACTGACTCTCGGGTCTGACGCTCCACGGCGCCTTCCCCACCAGGGAGTGTCATCTTGGCATCCACGTGAACGCAAAGGAGAAAACAACATGTACACTCTTCGAGAAAATTTCATAAGCTAAACAAAAATAAATAAGATGCAAAAGCCTATACTCTACAAAAACAAATTCATGGAATAGCTTTACCTGTTTCACTGTTTTCCGGCAGAGATTCAAACTCCGGGTGGTCCAGAGGCACGGGGTTCATGTCTGTCTGGTCTGACTCCTGTAAATCGGGCAATCCTGCATTCTCATGACTTTTGTCACCATCACCGCTGGCATCCAATCCTGTAATTGCAATTTTATCCTCAAAGTTAGAAGAGTAACTTTCCCTTAAACCAAAACAAAACTTATACTTGTAGCTACTTAATTTCTTTAACTGGATTGTAAAGATCCTCAAGCTCTAAGTACTATCATAAACCAGGACACAGCCGAGCATGGTGGCGCACACTTGTAATCCCAGCATTTGAGAGGCTGAGACTGGAGGGTCTGGGTTAGAGGCCAGCCTCAGCTACCTCGTGAGGCCCTCCGCAACTTAGTGGGGCCCTGTTTCAAAGTAAAGAATAAAAAATAGGGCTGGGGGTGTAGCTCAGAGGTAGAATGCCCCTGAGTTCAAACCCCAGTACTCCCCCCCCCCCCAAATCAATAAATAAATAAACAAAGACACAAATTTGAATCAACAACTTCTTAAAGGCAAAGGCCTGCGAGCAGGTCACTCACCCTGCTGGCCACAGTCTGCACGGTGGCTGGGCGCCTCCTCCCACGCAGCACTCACGCCCACAGCTGCACTACTCGCTTCCAAATGTAACATGTGAGTCCCCCATACTTTTGCATTAGGGTTGAGCTCCGAAACCTTAGTTTTTGGTACCTAGGGAAAAATGGATATGTATATTTGAATCCAAATTTCAACCGAGTACAATTTTACTTATTAGTGCACAGTCAATGCATCTATATTAAGAAAATTAGGACTAAAAAGGCGGTCCCAATCTACTTACACATGCCTTCGGAATGAAATCAGGTTTGAAAAGTAACAAAAGCTAAAGCAGTCAGAACCCCACCCTTAGATTCCTACGTTCCTCCTAAAAGGCTCTCTGCAAGCTATGAATGACAGACACAGTCCCTGCCTTCATGGAGAGTTCAATGTCCCACAAACTGTATAATTACAAGTAACAGATGACTCAGGAGACTAATACAAATCATAATTTGCAGATTTACAAATCTGAATACAGTGTAGATGGATATAATCTTAATTATAAAGCTTCAAACACTCACATAAGCAAAAGATGTAGAAATGATAGTTTGTCCTAAGAACAAGGCCTTCTGATGGGTCTGTCAGTTAGTGTAGGACAAGAAAGCTAAAACATCCACTGTGTAAGACAATAAAACATCTCCCACTCTCATCAGAACTACTTGTTCCCATTCCTAAAAGAGCTTCAGTGTTACCTTCAGAGCTTTTTTTTTTTTGGTGGTGGTAGTGGTACTAGGGATGGAAACCAGGGCCATTCTACCTCCGAGCTACACCCCAACCACCAGCCCTATTTTATTCTTTAACTTTGAAACAGGGTCTCACTAAGTTGCTAAAGCTGGCCACGAGCCTGCAATCCTCTTGTCTCAGCTTCCCAAATACTGGGATTACAGGCATGAGCCACCACACCTGGCCCCACAGAGCTTTTTAAGAGCATAACTTTCCAGTCCTATGGCAGTGGAAGCTGGAGAATCCCCCGCTGCTACTCCAGGGAGGGAGGGACCTCACGTGCACCCTCACTCAGCTGGGGTTTGAGTCCAACTCTGCTGTGGATGGGTACACGTGGGGTTACCTCGCCTTCAAGGGGAGTCCCACAGCTCTCGCCCTAGAGTACTGAGCATGGTGCCCGGCATGAGTCAGCCACACTCATCAAGTCACGAGCTCTCCTGCAGTTACACAATGAAGAGCCTTCAGTGAGCTGCGCTATGGCGAACCTCTGCTCAACGTCAGCGCCCAGGCAGGTGTGATGGCGCACACCTGTGATCCTATGTACCTGGGAGGCTGAGACAGGAGGATTGCAGGTTCAAAGACCGCCTCAGCAGTTAGCCAGACACTCAGCAACCTAGCAAGGCCCTGTTTCCAAAAAAAAAAAAGAGCTGGGGTGTAGCTCAGAGTTAGAATGGTAGAATGCCCCTGGGTTCAATCCTCCCTCCAACAGCTGGCCAGCTCATTCAGAGTTAAAGATGAAATCATTACTGCAGCCTGAAGCCCTCATGTGATCACCACCTCTCTGACCATTTCTAGTCGCTGACCCTGCTGTCGTCATCCTGTCTGTCGGGAACAGCCACATGGCACACTCCTTCACTCCTCTACAGATTGCTGTCTTTCCTGAGAGACCTTAAGAACCCACAAGAGCCCCCTACTGTGTGGATACTCTGCCTTCCATGATTGTTCTGATATGTCTGGTTTTCTTCCGCATACAAACCTTGAAACCCAGGGTCTAAAGGAAACTAATGTCCCAAAGGCAGTTGCTACCAAATTATAACTCCAATTCTGCCACCACAATTCCTCAATCTGTCAACAAACCTAGACAAACTGTTTGCTTTTCAAACACACCACCAGCCTTCATTCACGGTGCAGGGAGTCAGAGCTACTTAAGGAAGGGTTGGGGTGGACGTGGAAGGTGAGACGGGCGTGGCTAGGCCCCAGGTACCCTGCAGGGCAGGACTGACAGCAGGGCATAGCACAGATGGTACCAGTTTCTAATCTCCACAGCGTGTGAAAGACTGGGAAGCACCACAACGAACTATCCGGGAAACATGGAGGTTAGCAAGTCTAAAAATTAAACTAAATCCACACTGGCTCAGCTGATGAAGCTGGCAGTGAAAAGTCTGAAACTACTCCTGACACTGAGAGCCCAGGCCTACAGGAAGAGCAACACCATAGCTTGCTCAGGCTTTGAAAGCAACTCAGCGCCCCCCCTCCAGTCGCTGGGCAGTAATTAAAACATCACACTCACAAAACCCGAAGCTTAAATGAGTACCTGTCTGGAATTCAATTTACTTTTAAAGTGTGGATGATAGAGAAAAGAACAGGGTTCTCCTTCTCCTTCAAGAATATTATAATCAAGAAAACACTGATTCTTCAATTTCCCTTCTTACATTATATCTTAATGTCCGGTTCACCTCTGGCTTCTGCTTCTGCACAGGATTGGGCTCCCCGCTCTCCCTCGTCCACCCAGCCATCTGACAAGCACACGCTGCGCGCTCACTAGTGTCGGGGCCAAGCACAGTGCTAAACAACTGGGACGCGATGAACAACGCAGATGCGCCCGGCGGAGCTGTGTGCGGGAGAGCGCGCGGCCTCCTCCCCGCATCACTGCCAGGGTCAGCACGTGTGCCTCTTCCCCTGCTGTTTAAAGATGACCCCTCCATTCTCCTTCATAACTGGCTTTGGTGACCAGGTCCATTTCTCCTTCTGGCACCCAGCAACACACAACCAAGGTTTCTAGTTCAGCTCAGCTCCACCCACTTAGCAGACTCCACCTCATGTACACATTGCACATTCTTTAAACTCTTAACACTGCTCTGTTTAAGCATCTGCATCACCAATGCATATTTTGCAGGTTACATGCCATTCTGGCTGGGAAGTGACCACGAGCAGCATGTCAAGAGCTCCCAGCGCTCGGCTCAGCAGCCTTCACGCCTCCCCCAGTGTCTGCAGCTGGAGTGCATCTGCCGCCATGGGCCATCCTGCACACCACCCCATCACTAATACCAGCAGAGCCCAGAACTCGGTATGGAGATGCTCGGGAAGCAACGCTGAATGAATCAATTCTCAGTGCCCTACTAACACAAGAAACTGTATTTGACAACTTGTGTAAGGTTTTATGGCACAAATGAATGGGACCTTACCCTCACGAAATTATGAGCTTAAGTGGTAAGTAAATCCAAATCAAGTATCAGGGGCTTAGCACCATCTTAGGCAGTTAACCAGTATTCAACAGACACTGTGACAGAGGCAGCATGAGGACGCACAACCTGCAGAGACAGCTGAGTCACACTCAATGATGGGAAAACCACACGCAGGAACCTCCTGTGCTGAATCAAAACTAGCCTAGGTGATAACAGTTATAGCCGCCCCATTTCACAAATAAGAAAAGCAAGGCAGATAAAGTAACCTGCCCCCTAAACAACGGTGATTAGAAAATTGTATTTTATAGTGAACTGCGTTAAAGTATACAATGAATGAGCTAATAAGTATAATTTAAAAGAGAAAATTGTGTTCTAATATCAGTAAAAACATTCACCAAGAATTCATTAACTTGCCAGGCATGGTGGGGCACACTTGTAATCCTAGTACTTGGGAGGCTGAGACAGGATGATCACAGGTTCACGGGCAGCCTCAGCTACTTCATGAGTCCTCCTCAGCAACTTAGTGAGACCGTGTTTCAAAATAAAGAATAATAAGCCGGGCGTGGTGGCGCACGCTTGTAATCCCAGTATTTGGGAGGCTGAGACCGGAGGATCCGGGTTCATGGCCAGCCTCAGCTACCTAGTGAGGCACTCCGCAACTTAGTGAGACCCGGTTTCAAAATTAAGAATAAAAAATAGGGCTGGGGGTATAGCTTGGTGGTAGAATGCCCCTGAGTTCAATCCCCAGTACCGCAAAAAAAAAATTTAAAAAAAAATAAAATAAAATAAAGAATAAAACATAGGGCTGGGGATGTAGCTCAGAGGTAGAATGCCCCTGGGTTCAATCCCCAATTCCACAAAAAAATTCATTAACTTCTTACAATTTACATGAGAAATAACTTTTATTAAACAAAGATCTAAATCTACCATTTCTTTAAAATACGGTTACTAAGCTTGCAGTTATATGCGACTTCAAATGTTCAAATGCTAGTCAAGAATTGCTTCATCTGTTTATTTGTCCACTGAACGTATGGGCGAACACTGGTTATTGAGGCCAGGAGTAAGGTGGCCTTAGAAGTCATACTGATTTTACATCAACAATCCATGTTACTTCTCTTTGAAAGTATAGCCAGGTTCTAATGCTCTAAAGAATTTCTTCTGCCTCTCAAAACAACATACTCCAGCCGGGCGTGGTAGTGCACGCTTCTCACCCCAGTACTTGGAAGGCTGAGACAGGAGGATCACGGGTTCACAGCCAGCCTCAACTACTTATTGAGGCCCTCTGCAACTCAGTGAGACCCTGTTTCAAAAAATAAAGAATAAAAATAGGGCTGGGGGTGCAGCTCAGTGTAGCGTGCATATTTATGTATACATAATTTATTTTTCTTGGTGGTACTGGGGATTGAACTCAGGAGTTCCCTGTCTATGGGCTACATCCCCAGCCCTTTTCTTTTTTTTTTAAATTCTAAAATAGTCTCACTAAGCTGCTGAGACTGGCCTCAAACCTGTGATCCTCCTGCCTCAGCCTCTTAAGTACTGGTATTACAGGCATGTACCACCACAACTGGTTTCGTAAATTTGTATTCCTTGGACATAAGATAAGATAATGGTCCATCTGACAAGTTACTGAGTGGAAAACAGTGTGCTCCATGCACATATGCACAGATTATATGCAAATACTAGCACTTTTACATAAAGGACTTAACCATTCATGAATTTTGGTGTCCCTTGGAACCATCCCCGTGGCTACTGAGGAATGAGTGCTAAGTCTTTTCAATTACACTGCTTCAACATGTCTGTTTTATGGGCAAGATTGTTTACTGTTGTTGAATAATGTTTGCATTTATTACACAATTTCTAGGAAGATGCTCAAACTCGCTGCCCACAGAATCATCTACAAAGCCTTCTTCCAAACCACTGGGGCCAGCTCCATCTCAGGAGCTGAGAAAGAGCTCCATGCTGCTTCTGACCGAAAGAAGACAGAAACAAGATTTCAGGTCAGTTAAAAGCAGCAAATTTTACCTGCCTTCGACATATACAAAAGAAGCAGGAAGCATGGCCTTAGAATGTTTATATTCAGCCGGGCGTGGTGGCGCTCGCTTGTAATCCCAGCATTTGGGAGGCTGAGCCTGGAGGATCTGGGTTCGTGGCCAGCCTCAGCTGCTTAGTGAGGCCCTCCGCAACTTAGTGAGACCCTGTTTCAAAATAAAAAATAGGGGTGGGGCTGTAGCTCAGAGGTAGAATGCCCCCAGGTTCCATCTCCAGTACAGCAAAAAATAAATAAATAAATAAATAAATAAATAAATAAATAAATAAATAAATATAAAATGTTTATATTCTAAGCCCAGTATGGTGGCACACGCCTGTGATCCCAGTACTTGAGAGGCTGAGATAGAAGGATTCCAGGTTTGAGACCAGCCTCAGCAATGTAGTGAGACCCTGTTTCAAAATAAAAAACAAAATAGAGTTGAGGGTGTAGCTCAGAGGCAGAATGCCCCAGGTTCAATCCTCACAAAAGAAGGGGGAAAAAACGTTTGTATTCTGCAAGTGTGACTTACATCATCAGTGGGTTCAATACTTGCCAGAGCACAGGCACTGGCCACGTGACAAGGTGCCTCAAAAGGTTCCCACCACACTCAGGCAAAGGAGACAGCGCAGCTGCAACAGCCAGAGATGGCATGCACACAGTGGGGGCCCTAGCAGGCATGCGTTAGGGCCAACGCCAGTTTATACCCAAACCCTGCCTTACACACACCAACAGCGAGCTCACTCTCCAGTTCAGACATGGTTAAATTGATGCTACAATAATTCATGGCCTTATATAAGCGTTCAAACAACTGCCCACTGTTTAGGATGAAGCTTCGTTAATTTTAAGTTAAAAGCAACCAAAACGTCTAAGACTACCGTAACACAGCACATGAGCGAACACTGATAAAACATACTTACTAACTGTGCACCTCTCCTTTGCCAGCCCCAAACAACACCATCCTCTGACACTGGTAGCTGATATGGGATCTGCTCCAAGGAAAATGAAGCATTTTCTAGGTCCTGTGGCTTCCTGTGTACATACTCACTGAACACGTGTTCACCGTCTAATGGGTGGTTTGTGACGGCATTAGTCCAGAGATAGCCCACCTGACATTCAGCACATCCATTTGCCAGTCTTTCAGGAAATACCTGACCTGCCAAGCCTCCCACTGGGTAAAAGGAAAATTCATTCAAACAATGGGAGAAATCTACTGGGAAATTCTGCCAATCCATTTTTGGGGGATTTTCAGATATATTTAAGATATCTTCTGCAAGTGATAAAACTTGATCAGTACTTGGAACTACAATTTCTTTGCTGTCAACTTGGGGTGCAACAGAAGGGGTAGCTGTGTACCTGTCCATCTGGATGGGCTCAACACCAACCAAATAGGAATGCCCATTAGAAGTGTCTTCTAACTCTATTTTTTTAAAGGTCATCTCGGAATCTCCCTCGAAATGCATTTTCCCATTTGAGGTAGGCTCTTCAACCGTGGGCGTGGCATTTCTTCGTTTGCCATGGTTTGCATGTCCGGCTGTCCCAAACGGCCCTACACAGTCAATGTTAGGATCAATATTGTCTTTCTCCAAACAAAATCTCTCTTGCTCTCCTTCAAAAGCTAGTTTTGGCTTACTCAACTCTGACACATTAATACCAAGAGCAACAAAAACTTCATTAGTTGCCTCAGAGTAAATCTGCTTCGGTTTTGGGTCTTCACAATTTTCAATAAAGTTTTTCTCTACTACTTTTGACTTCTTTATAACTGAATTTGAAGTTTGGCTTAAAACTGGTGCAACATTACACTCTTTATCTTTGTATTCATTCTCTCTACAAGTGTCACAGTTTTTTTCTACTTGAGTAGTTTCAAGGTTAGGACTTTTTGTTGTGCTAGAACTACCACAAGGGGATATGTCCTCGCTGGGCACCGCCTTGCAATCTGCCACGCCTGTCTCCCAGTCCACGGTTGCTCTAGGATCTGACTCGACACTTTCTATGTCCTCTTCACTTGTCTCCCTGTCATTAGCTTTTTGTGATTCTTTTTCAGATCTCTGCGGACCACTCAGCTGGTCATGTAACACACTGACTGAACTCTTCACACTTACCTCATCTTCTGTTCTATCATACAGGCCTGTTTCCTTTTCTTCTTTACCAATCCAGGTAAAAACAGGCACAGAGGACACAGAGATACCGTGAAGAGACCTGGAGGGACCATGTGACTCATTATGTGGGGGCACTCCTTGGGAAATCCTAAGTTTGGGGTTGTTTGTCCACTGGACTGTCCCCTCTGAGTCCGACTTACACTTCCCGTGAGTTAAATCACAGGGCTGTGTCTGAGCTCTATCTACCTTGCTACCTGTACACAGATCTGCCTGACACCAAGATTTCCACTCAGAAGCCTTCTCGCCGTGACTCCCCAATTCCAAAACACTAGTTCTGAGCTCATCGGGATGAGAGGAACCATTTTCAGATTGCAATGACGGCTCTCCTCTGCTTGCCTGCTGGGGACTTCTGGGCTCCAGGCTGCTTCCCCCTGGGTGCAGCTCCTTCATCAGCACTGGCCCAGGGACGGGGGCAGGACCCTGGCCATCGAGCCTGCCCAGGGCCACTTCTCTGAAATTAGCATTAACTGGGAGACACTCCTTTCCAGAGTTCTCTGAACTGAAAAACCTTCTGGGACTTAAAT
Organism: Graphiurus murinus; assembly: GCA_004027655.1. NCBI lineage: Eukaryota > Metazoa > Chordata > Mammalia > Rodentia > Gliridae > Graphiurus > Graphiurus murinus. The sequence continues at coordinate 11,725 of PVLC010014953.1, forward strand.
TACTTCCATCTAGACCAAAGAAAAGAATACTATCTGATCTGTTCACATCGACATGGAAATAATCATTGTCCTTTAGTGGCTTCATAGAGTTATTTTCTCCTTCCTTTTGAGAGGTTAAACTTTGATCGACATCAACTGCTACAGCCTCAGGCTCCCCGTCCTCTTCAACCTGTGAAGGGCCATCAAGTAAATTAATAGATGAATCATCCATCTGACTTCCCAGTCCTGCAGAATGGCTCTCTCTTTCTTCAGGGATGGCATACATGCACTTTCGTGACTCACTGTCTATGTTAATATTTAGTAGGCCAATGATATGTAACGTATTGCTTTCTGTGTAATCTTCAGGAGATTGGGTATAAGCTTTTGGCCTTAAGTACTCAGCCTGTGGATTATCAATGTTTGCTTGAGAAGGTAGATCGTTGTCGATTAAAAGCTCAGAGCTGGGTTTCAGTTTCTTACTAAATATGTCCTTGGTTGCTTCTGGACCCAGTGTGTCCTGGGGCGGCAGTGCTCCCCACTGCAGCTGCACCTCTCCTGCCCCTCGCTCGGCATGCGGGCCTGAGCATTCCTTCCTGTTGTCTAGAGGCCGCTGCGCTGTGCTATCCCCCTCAGCGGCAACAGCTGAACGGCATTCTCCTGCAGCTGCTCCGCACACGGGAATGCACGGCTCCTCGTCCATGCTCAGGCAGTCAGGATCTACAACACAAATACTGTAAAACTCGCTCCCTCTCCAATTCTCACATGGTTTGTTACCAAGACGAACGGGGTTTTCACCCTGCATTTCCCTACTGGACACATCTGATGAGTTATTCTCATTAAAACCACTGATTTGAACATTTACCACTTTTTCTTTCTCTACTAAAGAGTGTTTATAGGCAGCCAGGTAACAGCTCAGATGGTCAGTTACAGAGGTTTCCTTCCGAAGGCCCTGGTCAGAGCACACCGCCACACACGAGAGAGGCTGGCCATCTTCAGGACAGCCCTCTCTGTCCTTATGCACGCACAATGGGTCACAGACATTCTCAGGAGTCTGCTCAGTAACAACAACATCTGAATCCTTACTCTCATCTCCGCACTCATATGTAGTTAAGAACTCGTACACTGCAGAGGAAGCAGAGTGCGGTGCGGGCTGTGGCCTGTGATCCCGCATGTGCCCGGACCTTGCACAGATCCTAGCCCACACAGTCACGCCCGCAGCTGCTCTGCTGGCTCCATTTTCAACACTGTGAAGCTCTGCGCCTTCAAGGGCATGAAACAATGAAGACAAAGTTTTACTTATCTGGTTCTCGGGTTCCTTCTCCACCACAGAGCTTTGCAACAGGCCAGTTTTCTCATTGTCATTGTCACTACTTAATTCTTTGCTGAAGCAACAACCCATGTTCGAGAGTTCCAAAACTCACATTACAATGCTTGTCCTTTTCTGAGCCTCTCACTGCACCTCACACTAACTTGCTGTTGTTCCTGAGGAGCCAACACCCAGGAGCCAAAAATAACTCCCTGCACAGCAGTCACATGTCCCTGCCACTCAAATCCCAACCTTAATGACAACACAGCCCTGCAGGAGGACCAGCACACTCCATGTGCCAGACGGAATACAGACAGTACATGTAACCCAAAGGTCCAGAACAGCTGGGGGGGGGGGGGGGGGTACGCATCCATGTGCTGGAATACAGACCATGTAACCCAAAGGTTCAGAACAGCTAGGGGAGGGGAGAGCTACGCATGTTTTTTTCGTGGTTTCATAAATTCGATTTTAAAAAATCATTATCTCCGTGAAAAGAAGAATTGTCACACTTCTGGTTTATCCAGTGTTTTTCTACTTTCTATATTGTGTTTCATGGTACAATGGCAACCAAAGAAGTTATTTTCTAAATCCCTTATCAAAAAAACCCTAGAAACTTGTTCCTTAAAATTTACAGCTATTGCTGGGTGTGGTGGTGCATGCCTAAATCCTGTAATTCCAGTACTCAGGAGGCTGAGATGTGAGGATCACAGGTTCGAGGCCAGCCTCAGCAACTTAGCGAGGCCCTGTTTCAAAATTAAAAAAAAAAACAAAAAACCAAGTTTAAAAAGGGCTGGGGGTATAGCTCAGAGGTAGAAAAGAAAAATAATAATGTTTGTGGATATTTATTAAGGAATTACTGCTAGTTCTAGCAGGCATGAAAATGGAATGTGTTAGAGATTACTTTAAAGTAATTATGGTGAAATGATAAATCGTCTAATATTTGCTTTAAAATACTCCAGAAAGGGGTAGGTGGTCAATCGTACCTTAATTATCTTCTCAAGAGACTGTTTGCTCCCACACTAGCCCTTGGAGGGAAGGTTGTCAGATTTATCTCTGGGTCTTCCCCAGCATCTAGTGTGGTACCTTAGACATGATAGGCACTCAATAAATATTGATGACAAAGAAAAAAAAAAATATCTCCAGAAAAGTGGGACGCATGGCACACACCTGCAGGCGGGAGGCTACGGCAGGAGGGTGGCAAGGCAAGCTCGAGGCAGCAGCCTGGGCAACTCAGTAAGACTGTCTGAAAACAGGGCTGAAGATAGCTGGGTATGGTGGCGTATGCCTATATCCCAGTACTTGGGACACTGCGCAAGGAGGGTCACAGGTTCAAGGCCAGCCTCAGCAGCTTAACAAAACCCTGTTTTGCTAAGAAATAAAACAGGGCTGGAGGTGTAGCTGAGAGGTAGAATGCCCCTCTGGGTTCAATCCCTAGTGCCATAAAAAAATTAAAATTTAAAATTTAAAAAGGGCTGCAGAGGCCAGGCACAGTGGCACACACCTGTAATCTCAACTACTTAAGAGGCTGAGGCAGGAGGACTATGAGTTTCTGAGGTCAGCTTGGGCACCTTAGCAAGACCTGTCTCTAAGTAAAATAAAGGGGCTGAGAATGTAGCTTAATGATAGAGTGCCCCTGGGTTCAATCCCCAGAATCAAAAACAAAAAGAAAAAGAAAATCACAAGCATGAAAGGGCTGAGGATATTGCTCACATGCAAGGTCCTAGAACGTACAAGTCCCAGGGCTCAAAACATACACATGCACACACCACTCCATAAACAGACAAATTAATGTTTGTGTATATATAAAAACAGGCTTTAGATATTTTCATGTACATTCAAGCTTTCTGATTGAATTTATAGCTCTTATTGAAGATGTAGAGCTATACCGATTAATCTGAATTACTAGTTAATATTCTTGATTGATTGATGCTGGTGATGGAACCTAGGAACATTCTACTTGTGAGCTACGGGCTCAGCCCTATTTTATTTTTCATTTTGAACGAGAGTTCACTAAGTTGCAGAGGGCCTCTGTGATCACCCCATCTCAGCTTCCCAAGTACTGAAATTACAAGTGTGTACCACCACACCCGGCTATATCCTTCTAATTTAATACATGAATAGATTCAAGTTTTCTGATCTCACTATCTGTAGAGGAATTTTAAAAGGTTATTCTGATACTGATCGTGTCTTACTGAGCCTGAGTTTAATATGCAGAAGAATTAGATTTCCAACCTCAGCTTTTTTTTTTTTAGTGGTACTGAGGAAGGAACCCAGGGACCTTCTACTCCTGGGATACACCCCCAAACCTATTTTATATTTTATTTGGAAACAGGGTCTCACTAAGTTTCTGTGAGCCTCACTATGTTGCTGAGGATGGTCCTCCTGTCTCAGCCTACTAAGTACTGGGATTACAAATGTGCGCCACCATGCCCTGCCCAACTTCAGTTTTCAAATTTCATATTAGGGTTAGAAAAGATGGGACATGACTCCCTATCTTTCTTCCTAGGAGATAATTTAACATAAATTAAATATTCTACCTAATATTACCTGCCCTTTAAACATCAACACACATACTCCTCTCTCAAACTTGCTGTTCATTTATGGTAAAATGCAAAATAAATATTAGAACAGAAAATGACTCTGAGGCCACAGAAATTACTCCAGGGAAAATCAAGCAACTCGGCTGCAAAGTGCACCGCTCGAGCAGCAAGATTTACAACCGAAGTCCCTAAATGGACTTCAGCGGGCACAAAAACTTTGACTAGTGGTCTTGCTGCAGATGGATTTTATGGCCCTAACAGGTAAGGCAAAGGACCTTTAAATAAATGACACAGTTGCCAAATGCCAGTTGTCAAATCTTGTCTCCTCTGCAAGAAGGAGATTCTTTCATGGTGGCCCATGCCAGAGTGGTTATCACCTCATCACAAATATCCTCGAAGCCCTCCTGCTCCCCATCCCCTGCATTCTTTTTTTTTTTTTTTTTTTTTTTTTTTTGCGGTACTGGGGATTGAACTCAGGGGCATTCTACTTCCGAGCTACACCCCCAGCCCTATTTTTTATTCTTTATTTTGAAACAGGGTCTCACTAAGTTGCGGAGGGCCTCACTAGGTGGCTGAGGCTGGCCGAGAACCCGGATTCTCCAGTTTCAGCCTCCCAAATGCTGGGATTACAAGCGTGCGCCACCACGCCTAGCTGCTCACGTTCATTCTATCTAAGCTACAACATTAGTGCCTACACTGCAAACATTACCCTCAGTCTCTGCCCACTGCGACCTGCTTGTATTATCCCTTGGAACTATTTCTGGAAGGTCACAACGGATGGCCCACTTTGTTCCAAATCTCTCAAACCAATAGGTCCTCATTTCATGTCACTTCAACTGGCCACTCTCCCCTCCACTTCACCCCGGCCCTGGACTCTGCTTTACTTCCCATCTCTCTGACCGCCCCTCTCCTGGTTTCCTTTCAGTTTCTGTAATACTGGTAGACTCCAGAGTTTCATCATTTTCCCTATTTGTAAATGCAGAGAAATTTAATGCAAATTTAGGACCTTAAAAGTATTTGTACAACATGCTTTAAAATCAGTATTCCCAGCCAGGCGTGGAGGCACACACTTGTAATCCCAGTATTTGGGAGGCCGAGACAGGAGGATCGCAGGTTCGTGGGCAGCCTCAGCTACTTAGTGAGGTCCTCCACAACTGAGTGAGATCCTGTTTCAAAATAAAGAATAAAAAATAGGCTGTGGGTGTAGCTCAGAGGCAAAGTGCCCCTGAGTTCAATCCCTAGTGCTGGGGGGAAAAAAAAAAAATCAGTATTCCCTTACTATAATAGTTAAGGTTAGAACATTCAAAATGATCTCCTCTTTACTAGGGAGGAAACAGAAGTGTTTATTTTGTAGACACAACTGTATCTCAATGCTTCCTACCTCCTTGTCTATGCTCACTCTATACATAAGTTTCACACAAATACAACTTTGCGTGCTGCAGGGAGCTATTAATAGACATATGTGTATCTCATGCTAATCTGCAAGCCACCTCTCAGAGCTGTAACTGCCTGTCTCCTAGACACAAAGCACAGAGTCAGCTGTAGAAGTGGATGGACACACAAAAGGCAAATCTACAGAAACAGAAAGTGCATTTATGATCGCCAGGGTTACGGGACCAACAAGGATTAACTGTAAATGGGCGTAGGAGGGAATGAAATTGTTCTAAAGTCACATTACAGCAATGCCTGCACAACTCAGTAAATCTAATATCATCAACTTGTAAACTTCAAATCCAACATCAATAATAAAATGACGAAATATAATAGTGGAGAGTGGTATCTTTAGTTTTTCAAAAAAAATTCTACATTATTAAAAGCAGAGTAACAGCTGGGTGTAGTGGATTCTCCCAGTACTTGGGAGGCTGAGACAGGAGAATTGAAGGTTTGCGGCCAGGCTCATCAACTTAGCAAAGTCCTCATGAACTTGATGAGACCTTGTTTCAAAAAATAAAAAGGGTTGAGTATGTACCTCAGGGGTAGAATGTACCTGGGGGATCAATTTCTAGTACCAAAAAAAAAAAAGATTCCTTTATTCCTATGTGAGCCACTGCTTATTTGGAGGAATAGATAAGGTCCGCTATACATTTTTTTAAGATTTATAAGATGATTGAACTTAGAATATTCTAAATGCATTTCACATATGCATATGAAAGTGGTGAAAAGCAAGATTTAAAATCCAATGGATTTCCACTTCCTCATTCTTTTCTTACTTACTATTTGACTTAGGTACTCTAAAGAACACGGGCAGCTGGGCATGGTCACCCATGCCTATAATCTCAGTACTTTAGAGACGAGATAGGAGGATCACAGGTTCAAGACCAATCTCAGCAACTTAGGAAGACTCTCAATAACCTTCCAAGATCCTGTTTCAAAATAAAAACTAAAAAGGGCTGGGAGCGTAGCTCAGAGGTAGAATGCCCCTCGGGGTCCATCTTCAATACAAAAAAAGAAATAAAAAACAAGCCATCAAAATGTAAACCTAAGCCAGGCGTGGTGGCGCATGCTTGTAATCCCAGCATTCGGGAGGCTGAGACTGGAGGATGCGGGTTCGCGGCCAGCCTCAGCTACCTAGTGAGACACTCGCAACTTAGTGAGACCCGGTTTCAAAATAAAGAATAAAAAATAGGGGCTGGGGGTATAGCTCGGCGGTAGAATGCCCCTGAGTTCAATCCCCAGTACCGCAAAAAACAAAAACAAACAAAAAAAATGTAAACCTAGTTGGGCATGACAGCGCATGATTGTAATCCCAGCACTTGGAAGGGTGAGACAGGAGGATTGCAGATTCAAAGCCAGCCTCTACAACTTAGACCCTCTGCAATTTAGTGAGACCCTGTTTCCTAATAAGAACTAAAATCAGGCTGGGAGTATAACTTGGAAGTAAAATGCCTCTGGGTTCAATCCCCAGTACCAAAAAAAGAGTAAAGCTACGCATATTCATATGGTAGATGAACAGTGAGCCACTAAAAATGTGATAAATAAGCCGGGCGTGGTGGCACACACTTGTGATCCCCGCATTCGGGAGGCTGAGACTGGAGGATCCGGGTTTGCGGCCAGCCTCAGCTGCTTAGTGGGCCCTCCACAACTTAGTGAGACCCTGTTTCAAAATAAAGAATAAAAAAGTAGGGCTGGGGCTGTAGCTCAGAGGTAGAATGCCCTCAGGTTCCATCCCCAGTACTGCAAAAAAAAAAAAAAAAAAAAAGGTGATAAATATTTGAGAATAAAGTAATGCACTAAGCACAAGGCTGTTGGTTAATTGTACATACACAGACAACAAAAAAGGATAGGAAGCATTGACGTGTGTGTGCATGCGTATGCATACACATAAACATTAACGTATTGTACACTGTATATCTATAAAGACAAGCAGTACTGACTACTGTCCCCAGGAGGTATAGTGATAGATGAGCCCCCATCACCTTTTTGAAAAATAAGTAATTTTCTAATTTTTTTTTAACAATAAACATGTGTTGGGAGGAGATATCTTTGCATCTCAGTGGTGATTAGAAGATAGTCTGTGATTAATCTTAGAAACCAATTACCTGACTCAAAGTTGGGATGGAACTTGTTTGAGAAGTGGTTTGAGATATAGGACCATTCATCTGTAAAATTGAAAATATCAAAGATACCATCATTACAATATAAAAGACATTTTTCTTT